>JAOPJL010023221.1:0-13634 GCA_027123545.1 Trisopterus esmarkii | reverse complement strand
GTGCCGTGCCAGTGTTTATTCTGCGGCGTGCCAACCGTGGCACGCGTGCCATAGGTTGCCGACCCCTGCTCTAGAGTATAAGCTACTAATGTTAGGGCAAGGGGACTTACACCTGGTGAAAAAAGTACAGGAAGAAGTAACTAACAAATTTCTCCTACGAGGGATTAATAAAGTTGTATCTAGCTGAGCCTGCGTGACAGGTTGAGGAAGATAAACAGAGGAAGTGGTATGGCTCCCCAGTGTCTTGAAACATTGAATTGAACATTGTGTATGACCAAACTGCAGAATCTGCATATGCACAAAAATATCCAGATCTATAAAACTGCGGCGCACAACTGTACACACTCTTCTCGTTCTAAATACCAACGTGCATCAAGTTTGTGCTCGTGCGCTGCCAAGATCGTCCCATAATAGTCCTCAAAATGTCAATGCTAATTAATTGATAGAGAATCCCTGCACCCCGGGCCCCCCGGCCCCCCGGGCCCCCGGGCCCCCATGCTGCAGCCAGGCTCCAGCTCTGCTCCTGAGGTGGGACATGATGTCAGCTGCCTGGGCGTGTGCTGGCTGGAAAGAAAGCGGCAGAACTCAGCAAACAAAACTTAAGTTCCAGTAGGGATGGACTCTGGTATAATTTCATTCTTCACATGGGCAGTTCAGAAGCAGCATGTCTCATATGTTCCCAGGCCGTGGGGTGTGGACTATGGTCTGCTCCACTATGAACCGCTATCACCACTATGGTCTGCTTCACTATGAACCGCTATCACCACTATGGTCTGCTCCACTATGAACCGCTATCACCACTATGGTCCGCTCCACTATGAACCGCTATCACCACTATGGTCTGCTCCACTATGAACCGCTATCACCACTATGGTCTGCTCCACTATGAACCGCTATCACCACTATGGTCTGCTCAACCATTCCAGCTCAGATTTTCAATCCTGGCATGGCGAGCTAGGGCCCACTTCTCTCAGACGGAAAGAGAGAGATAGGAGGCGTCGGTTACAATTGGTACAATGTTTGAAGATTGATGATACAATGGGTTGAGGCTGTAAAGATGTTGAATGGAGTGAACACAAAGAAGAAAAAAGAAAACAAAAAAGAAATGTCCATGGCTCTGGTGTATCATTTTATTAGTAGTATTAAGTAAGTATTGTTGAAATGTCATTGAATTGTACTTTCTTTATTTGACTTCAGTCAGACGTTGAAACAACTACTTCAATTTACAAAGCACAGAATTACAAGTTTGACACTAATGTTCAGACCTTTTCTTGAGGAAATATTCTCTAACTGGACCTCTTTTTTCCTTAACTAGTCCAAACTAAACTCTTTAGTGCACTTTGTATACATGCTGCGCGTCTTTTCCTAAAGGCATACAACAATTCCGTTGGCTCAACATCAACTCAAATAACGCAGTATGTGTAAGAAACTTCACATGAATAGAGAAACAAACAAATACTTAAAACATACACTATTAATATGAATACGGTCATTTTCCTCCTATAATTTGTATTGTTATGTGTGTGGTCTATATATTTTAAGAAACATAATAAAATAATATATCAGTTGTAATGCATTTGTAACGTGCACTGTGTTTGTGTGGCATGGACTGGGACACTCAGCACAATGGGTCAGCAAATAATACAAACAGGGTATGAGCACTGGTCTGGTCGCCTGCAGCAGATATGCCTTACTGTGCTGCCATGCGTGCCACTCCCCCTCATTATCCTGCCCAACAATATGGGCAGGATAATGAATGAATGGAACGTTGCATTTTTAATGTTTACACCAAAGATTCTAGACGAGAGAGTGCGAGCCAATCAATGAAACCTTATGCGGAATCAGAGAAATTGCCCTCTTTGCAGCCAAAGCATGTTTCAGAAATCAGCTCATTTAGATAAATGCTATAGTTGTCATACAGACACATTTTTTAATTTTCTAATATGGAATTATTTCAGGGGGGGAAATGCCATGAAAAAATGTACGCACGGTGCGTTCAGGATTAAGACTGATATATGTCGGCCTCTTATCAATTGTGTTTTAATATTTTAAGCTTTCATATTAGTCTAATCTTTTCGTAGGTTACTCTGCTGTTGGCCTTGACGGGGAGATATTATTTTTGCTGCCACAAAATATAGTTTAATCCAACAACATTCCTGCGTCTCCCCCTCCTACAAAGCCCATTTCAGCACCGTGTCAGAGGACAGTTACAAACCTACGACGTCGTAAGAGCAGTGCACGCGCGTTCATGTTAAGATGAGTTTCAGGAAACGCTCTAAAAAATTTAATGATGCATCGAAAGATCCATCGTAAGAATGATCGTACGAACGTGGATCCATCGTTATCGGGAAACGGGGCCCTGGGCTGTTTCTGATGGCGTCGGAGTAAAACTGTGACCATGCCTCTTTGAGAGACTGTGCATATTTTTATTGTTGCTCTGGTAAATTTGTTTGTGGACAGTGAGGCCAGAGGCTTTGAGTCGTCGCTCAAGGACCTGCCCCGCTGCCTTCATCTTACAGAGCTCATCTGTGAACCAGGGAGCTGAGCGGGTGAAGGGGACTGTTCTTGTTTTAACAGGGGCATGAAGGTCCAAGAGGCTGCTCAGATGGCTGTTGTAGTAGTCCACTGCTTCGTCGGCTGATGAAAAGTGTGTGGAAAGATGCTGAAAGTCTGCTGCCAAGAGTTCTGAGTTTCTTGTTTTTTAGGTTTCTGAAACAGATCTTAGGCTTAGGCTGGATGGGGATGTTAAATCCATAGAAATGGCCTTATGATCAGATACACCTAGGTCATACACCTGCAGGTTGGTGAGAGGGGCAGAGTTTGTAATGAGCAGGTCCAGGTTGTGTGTGGGGACATCAACAAGTTGTTTTAAATTAAAGCAGTCCAGTAGTTGAAGAAATTCAGTTGCAAAACTGCAGGAGGGGGTGTCAACGTGGATGTTCATTTCACCTAAAATTATAACATCAGCAGAGGATGTGCAGAAAGTTGTGAGAAGATTTGACATCTTAGTGATAAACGATGGGTTTGGTTTTGGTGGTCGGTAGATGAGGAGGAACAGCACAGGGGAAGGGGACTTACATTTAAATGCAAGCATTCAAATGAAGACAGTTCAGGTAATGGTTGCAGAGATAGTTTCAGATCGCTGCGATAGATGACAGGCCGGCCGCCACCACGTCCTGTGCTGCGAGCTTTCTGGAGGTAGCTATATCCTTGGGGACAGCTCTCATTTAAAGAGGAAAAAGTATTTGGTTGGTGCCAGGTCTCTGTAATGCACGTATAGTCCAGACATTTATCCAGGATATGGTCATGAATGAGGCAGGATTTGTTTGCAATAGACTGTGCATTTAAGAGTTCAACTTTGCTACTTGATGATGCAACAAGTCTTTGCACTGGCTGTAGCAGACTAGAGAACGCTCTGCGTTTTCTGTTCAGCTCACTGAGAGGTGTTGCCATGGAGACGTCCAAGCTAGTTGTCTGATGGGAGACAGCACTCTGATGAGGAATGCGTGGTGTGACAGTTTGCATTGCTGACCAGAGAGCCGGGATGGTGGGACTTGTCTGTGAGCAGGCAAACTTTCTGCGGGAACTTGTGTGGATGTAGCGTGGACGGCGGAGTAGCGCTAGTTGTTTAATCACTGCAGTGCACGGTAGAGTGAAGAAACTGTTGATCAGATTCATCAGCTGGTTGACGGAGTAGCTCAACATGGTGATGGTGCGGGCAGCGGCGTGGACAACAGGTAGGTCGCCGCTAGACTCAAAAGCTACCCAATAACTATCCAGAAGGTCCACTGTTTGGTGGTGCGGAAAGTAAAACGGTTATTTAAAAAACGTGCACTGGTCGGTGGCACGGATAGTAAAAGGTAAAAAAAAAAATGCTTAGTTAAAAAGTTAAAAACTTGGCATTATTTTGGCTCGACTGGAGAAGCGGCGAACAGACAGCGCCAGCGTCCTCCCCTGACGAAATTAGTTCTCACTGTGAATACCAGTGGTAACTAATAGCCTTCGTGTGACACAAACATGACACTTTGAGTTACAGACATTTGATCCATGATTCGACATTCATGCTTATGGGCTGGTTACATCTCGTGAACGCGCATAATCCACGACAACGTTAGCCTGGCTTGAACTAACCTGAACAGGGCGCGGCTGAACTACGTTGATGGAACGGCTTTAGCCTCAAGTGGAAGTTGGAGCTAGTTCTAACCGGGCTTAATCAACTAAGCGCCGCTTTTGTTAGCGACTTTGATGGAATACCCCTTAGGTCGGTAGCAGGTTAACTGTCAGGCTAACTTGAGCGGTGTTGCAGAGAAGTCCATCTGTCGGCAACAAGTGAACCATCAGAAGGTTCCGCCAAGCCTAGTCCTCACCATTTTGCCATAAATGTACGCTGTAAAAAAAGTCTGTAGAAATCACGGTAAAAAACGGTCAAATAGCAGCAATCAAAGGCCGTAAAATCTAAAATAGTATATCACCGTAGTAAATACATTGAATAACCGTAAATCAAGAAACAATACATAACTTTAATTTTTACAGTCGTAATATGTAGATAACACAGAATATTTCGTGAAAATTTAAAAAAGGGTAAAATTCATGGAAAAATCCCGTAAAGTCACAAAAGAGTAATTATCGTAAAATTAACGGCATTATTCTGCCTAAACTAAAGATTTTGCTGATGTTTACATTTTAATTTACAGTATAGAACTGAGAAACATTCAGCAAAATCATACCTTCATTTCTACGGGAAGAATATGTTAAAAAATATGGTCCAGAGGTAAATTCAATTTATATAAGGAAAACCATTTTAATGATTTTAAAAGCATCTGAAAACATCTGATTGATTAGAGGCATCTCAAAACATGATTTTAAAAGCATCTGAAAACATCTGATGGATTTTAATAGCTTTTCAATACTGCTATATTTAAAAGCATCTCAAATTATGGGAATGGTTTTAAAACGAATTATATCGAAACTGATATAAATAATATGATGTAGAAGTTTTATTTCCCCTCGACGGTTGACATTAACGCGCCGAGTTTTAAATAGGCCAATCAGCGCACTGTATCTGACTCCTGGCTGTACTCCGAGCATCTCCGGAGCTGGTTAACTTCGTTTCGGACTTCACCCGTTCAAATCGACGGTCTTCATCGGAGTGAAGTTTAATTTCATCAGCAACTTTTTATGACTTTGCCTCAGCCAGAAGTTGGAGCTGTTTTTCAGTTACCTCGGTAAGTAAATCAAGGCGTTAGTTGAATTGTGTTTATTCGGCTTATCAAGAGGGTTGCATTACAGACAGTTAACATTGTGTTAATGTCCCCATAGCTTTACCTTTAGCTACATTAGACTTTCAGAACAGCCTGGAAACGCATGTAATATATGTGCAGACGTGTTTAGGAGACATTAGTTTGACTGCTTTTGAAAAATGCCGTGTGGGTTTATCCGCCTGGCGGGATAAAGCAGGATCCGTCTATGTGCGTGGTTATCTTGCGGTGTGAGTTTACCCACCTGGCGGGCTAAAGCAGGATCCGTCTATGTGCTGAAGCTTATTGTGGATATGACGGTGTATTTGTCCATCGAAGATGTATTCTTGTAACATATGTGGAGAAAACGTTCAGTCTTTAAAAGCATATGTTTTGCATTGCAAACTGCACCGCAATGAACCCCGACATATTTTTAAATGTGTTGGAGCAAGTTGTAAGCAGGTGTTTTCAGGCTATACAGCTCTAAAGTCGCACTTCTATCGCCACCACAACAGTACATCAACCGTTGCTCAGAATGTGACCGTAACGCCATTAAAATGCACCGTCTCACTTTGTGAACGCCAGTGTGAGGGAACTAAACTGTTGGTTGCTCACTTAAAGGAGCACATAGCAGAAGGGCGTCATGTCGCTTGCCCAGTGAGAGGATGCAAAAGTGTGTTCACTGGAAAAACGTCTTTTACCTCTCACATGTCCAGAAAGCACAGACATTGGGCAGAAAATGTGATTTGTGCATCAATCCAAGATACACACTGTGAGACTCCCACTACAACTGCTACCATACAGGAACCTGCCAGTGTGTCAGATGCTGATGACACTGTAGGGGATGGGTCTAATTTCTGTGACCTGTATCTGAGAAATATATGTATGTTTTACATGAAACTACAGGGACAGCATCTTCTTCCTGTGTCTACCATTCAAAACATTGTTGAAGAAATACAGAATATACATGAGTTGGGACAGACATATACTTTGAATCGTCTAAACTTGCTTCTAAAAGATATGTCAGTTTCAGATGAAGACATTGTAAAAATTAGTGACACAATCAAACAATCTGACCTGTTTACAGCTTGCCACACAGGGCCAATGAGAACTGCTTACTCAAGAACCCAGTGCTACAAAGACATGTTCAAATATGTGGAGCCCAAAAAAATCTTGTTGGGCAGAGATGAGAACAGGATAGAGAGGTGTGCCTATTATATTCCTGTGCTTAAGACTTTAAAGGGTATGCAGGAGTCCAGTTTTTGGCAGGGCCTCATGTCAGTGGATCATAATAATGTTTCCAAAACAGATGTTCTCTCTGACTGTTGTGATGGTAAGGTGTTTATGTCAAACACATTTTTTCAGGAAAACCCAAGTTGTCTCAAGCTGGTTTTGTACCAGGATGCATTCGAAGTTGTGAACCCATTGGGATCTGCAAAAAAGAAGCACAAGGTTTTAGCTGTGTACTTCTCTCTTCTCAACATGCCCCCCCATGTACGATCAAATGTTGACCACATGCTGCTGGTTTTATTGTGTAGAGAGAAGGATTTTAAGGAATTTGGCCAGGCCAAGGTTTTTTCTGAACTCCTTACTGATCTGAAAGAACTGGAGGAAAATGGGATAACAATGGGAGATGAACTTGTAGTAAAGGGAGCTCTCTACTGCATTGCTGGAGACAACCTGGGCTCTCACGCCATTGGTGGTTTCACAGAAAATTTCAGTTCATCTCAGTACTTCTGCAGATATTGTTTGATTTCTCGAACTGAACTTCAGGGTGCTGATCCTAACATCTGTGGACTGGAGCGGACTCCAGAAACGTACAGCTCTGCCATTGAACAGCTGGAGACAGAGGATTCTCCACAAGTACAAGGGATAAAGTTTAGGTCACTATTTAATACTCTACAAAACTTTGATGTTTGTTCACCTGGCCTGCCCCCCTGTCTCGGTCATGACATCTTTGAGGGTGTCCTCTCATACGATGTTGCTCTTTACCTCAAGTATTCCATCAAAAAAAAGAAATGGTTCACCTACACAATTTTGAACAGGCGAATCAAGCAGTTAAAATACAAAGCAACAGATGCTTCCTCCAAACCTTGTGAGGTCAGTCCTCACACACTGAAACTGAGTGGACATGCTGTCCAAAATTGGAACTTCTTGAGACTGTTGCCTCTGATAATTGGAGACAAAGTGCAGGACCCCGAAGATAATGTGTGGCAGTTAATTTTGCAGCTTAAGGACATTGTTGACCTGATTTGTGCTCAGCAAATTTCCAAGGCTCAGGTTGCCTATCTAGATGTTCTCATCCAAGAATATTTGGAAACCAGGAAGGCACTATTTCCAGAAATCAACTTGAGACCTAAACACCATTTTTTGCGGCATTATCCAGGACTGATCCTGAAATTTGGCCCACTCATGAGGGTATGGGCTATGCGTTTTGAGAGCAAACATAGTTACTTCAAAAGATGTACAAGGCATCTGAAGAATTTCAAAAATCTGTGTTTGACTCTTTCAGAGAGGCATCAAATGTTTCAGGCCTTTCTTTCCGCTGGGTCAGTGAGTCCTCCAGCCTTGCAAATAAAAGATGGATCACCATTTTACTCAGAGCTTTACAGTGAGCAAGTTAAAGGCACAATTCTCCATTTTGGCTTCACTGAAAGAAATACAAAAAATCCTGGTGATGTGCAGTATAATGGGATAATTTACAGAAAGGGCCAATTTGTTGTCACTAAGAATGATGATTCAGTGGAGTTTGGTGAAATCATCCTCATTCTTGTGAAAGATGATTTTGCACTTCATTTTCTGATGAGAGTGTATGATGGGGAATTTCTTTCACACTACCACATGGACTGTGTAAAAAACACTGGAAGATTAGAATGCAGACTTGTTAGTGAACTAATTGACATGTGGCCTTTATCATATTACATGAACAATGGATACCATATTGTCCCATTGAAGCACAGTCTCTTGTCACACTGAATCAGCAGGCCAGATTATTTTGTCTGTCTTTACAGAAATGGCTGAATCACTGCAGATAAGCAATGCCATAGCAGCAGTGCTTCCAGATCTTCCTGATCAAGTTGTCAAGTCAGTAGAAGATGCTTTGAAGACACTTGGTGCAGTAACAACAGATGATTTGAAGTACATTGCAGAGGGAGACTTGCTGCCAGTATTAAAGCCCATACAAGCCAGAAGACTGGTTGCTGCCTGGGCCCAAAAGGGTGAGTGTAAAACATTGACACCACTACACAGCACACTTCTCTTACAGGACTGCACAAGTAATGTAATAGTTTAATAATTTCTTTAAGAATAGAAAAACATTAAAGGTTTAATGATTTCTCTTTCGTCTCTTTTGTTGTACTTTTACAGACTCATTCACTCCAACTCCAGCCCCGGCATGTTCCCCTCCAGTGTCTCTCCAATCCTCTCTGTCCTCAGTCACTCCCTCACCAACATCATCCACAGCTACATCATCACCCTCAGGAAGTTATCGACCTGCGCCAAACTGGATAGACAATTTTCTGATACCATGGCAGAAGCACTCTGAAGAGATATTACAGAGTTTGGAAAGACAGAAAAGACCAAGTCCAAAACTACGACGAGAAATGATAAGGATTGTGTTCTCTGAGATGATCAAGATTTGTAAGAATCCAACCAAACACAACACCACAGAGATAGCAAAAAGGATGGTGGCCAGGTATCCAAAGTCTCTTCAAGATGTGATTGATGGTGATGTTATTGGACTTGGATATCATTCCCTGGCAAAGCAACTCCAGTCAAGAGTTTAAAATGTCAAACGACCTGACACACCAAAGATACAGAAACGCAAAGCAGCATCAGATGATGACACAGATGAAATATCTGTTGAACAAAGAGCCAGTGTTCAAGACACCTATGGCTGTGTCAACTGGATGCCGAAACATCTGCCACTCCCTGAGACTGTGGAGAGTCAGCTAGAAAAAAAAGAAAAAATGAAGACATTTGAAGATATGAACTACAATTCAGATGTTGTGAAAGACTTAATCAAGTCCACATATTTCACGCAACGTAAAGAGATCAATAATGGTGCTAGCATCCAGAAATTAAGCCAGGATTGGCCATTTTTGTTTAAGGAAGTTGGTATGGCAGCACACTTCCAGGAACTGACTGGCGTGAGTTTGATTTTGTCCTTCCTTGCCAATGTGGACAAAAAGGGGGCACGTCTCTTAAACTTCTTCAAACGTGTTGATGCACATAAACACAAACAAGTTCTGGATCTTCTTAAGCTTGAAACTGAAAGAGGCCAGTCCACTGGTTGCTCAGAAGAGGTCATACAGATGGTGCTTCTTTTAATGGCTCATTTTGATGAGAAGGAACAGCATCTGTTCCATTACGTTGAGAAGACAAGCCTTGCTGAGGAGGTTCAGATGGAGAATGTGCCACCAACACCCTGCCTTATTGTGTGTGGTAAGTAAACTGAACCAAACCTGCAAGCTTTCTCTATCGGTATACTAACACCCACTTGTACTTGTACTTGGCTTGTTTATTTTCATGTTAGCTTTTAGCCCACTTTGAGACACTGGCTCATTTGAATTTATGGCTGTTATTGAAGCCCTTGTCATTGAAGTAAATTTTTTATTCATGCTTAGGGTCCTCCTGCTTTGCCTCTGAGACATTTATGTTGAGCATCGACAGAAAGGTTGTCAATGACCACATCACTTCCTTCACATCTGCCATCTGCCTGATGTTTGGCAGTTACTACTGCCTGAACATACACTACCCGGTGGATCTACGGTCTACACTGGAGTTCCTCCAACGGTAACATTTCTTTCTTTGGTAACACTTTACAATAAGGTACGCAAAAACGTGTGTAGTTACTGAGGAACGAATGAGTAATGAATGATGAACGAATGATGAACGACCAGGGCCCTAACTGGGGCCCTAACGGGGCCCTAGCAGGGCCCTAAGTGACAGTTACTCAGTAACTATTGAGGAGTTACTGGTAAACAGACTAGGGGACTACTCTATTCGTTACTGAGTCTGGGTGTGTGTTTGGATCAGGCATTTGTACTTGCTGATAAAGTCGTTACTGTGAATGATGAACAACCAGGGCCCTAACTGAGGCCCTAACAGGGCCCTAAGTGACAGTTACTCAGTAACTACTGAGGAATTACTGGTAAACAGACTGGGGGACTAATGTATTCGTTACTGAGTAACTGGCACTTAGGGCCCTGTTAGGGTTCCAGTTAGGGCCCTGGTTGTTCATCATTCGATACTCAGTAACAAATACAGTAGTCCCCTAGTCTGTTTACCAGTAATTCCTCAGTAGTTACTGAGTAACTGTCACTTAGGGCCCTGTTAGGGCCCTGGTTGTTCATCATTCGTTACTCACGTACGAATACATTAGTCCCCCAGTCTGTTTACCAGTAACTTAGGGCCCTGTTAGGGCCCCAGTTAGGGCCCTGGTCGTTCATCATTCATTACTCATTTGTTCCTCAATAACTACACAAGTTATGCGTACCTTATTGTAAAGTGTTACCCTTTCTTTTTATTTAACATTAGAAAATGCAAGGCATAAGATATCCCACCTGAGATGTTTTCTCTCTCTCTTTCTTAAAGGTGTTTCTTTTCAATAAATCCTGAGAACGGCACCAAAGTCGAGTGGAACAAGAAGAGAAAAGTGTTCTCAGTCAATCCCAGAGTCCTCACTCTGATCTCAGACCTGGCTGACCATGAGTGGACCTTCCAGTGAAGTTGAGGGACAATATGATAAAAGGTACACTCGATGTTATACACACTGCAGATATAGTGTTGTGTTTTTGTTGAAAGTTTTACAAGAAAAATTGTCTGGTACACTTTGTACATGTTCAGCGTTACTGCACTGGTTTTGTACTTTCACTTAAGTGTAAAGGTATCTTGTTACATAGTGTAAGTAAAGTGTGTTCCGCTTACTACACTGGTTTTGAAATTGGAACAGTTTATTATGATACATTTAATTAACCTCACTGTTTTGTTCCAATTGGGCTTGCTGTAGATGAAGTATGTGGATTTAACATAGCGCTTTCAATTGAACGCCCCATACTTGGTACATAGTACTTACGCTGGCCAACCATCAGTAAATGGAATTGATTACAATGTTAAACTCTTTTTTTTTCTATGCTCTTTTTCTTTCTAAGATAGTTACAATTTTGATTCTCTTTTTTGAGCCATGCTTGCTTATACATATAATCCAAATGTGCAACCATGCAATTTCAATTGCATGAGAAATCAGTCAAATAAGATCAGTAAATCTATAAAAAAAGAACACACCATAGAAACAGATGGCCGATAGCAATAATCCACAACGCGTATCATTACTACAAATTGCTTTTGTGCTGCTCTCCCGAGAGCATGGGCTCTCCTTCATGACCCACCCGTCATTCATATATATTTTGTTATATGATCAACTTAAAATAGTTGATATTTACAACAAATTTCAAATAAAGAGTATATATTTGAAAAGTTTAAGGTGGATATTTTTTCTGGCTGTTTTGGTACATATAGTAATTTGACAATATTAATTCATGCTCTGTGTATTAACTTTACAGAATAGAATGTGGCACAGAATACACTATTGTCTGGCAAGTTCTGCATCCTCTGACAACAATCGAACTGCTAATTTGTCTGAATATTTTAAGTATATTTACAAAATATCTAAAAATAAATATCTGATATTTATAAAAATATAATAAATATAATATATAGATTTTTTTATAGATTTTTTTTCCCGGAATTTCAGTTTTTTTTATTGTTAAAAAAACAAGCAAATTCTTTAACCGTAAAATCAACAGTATCAATATATTTTTTACCATAAAAGAAGAAAAAGTTTTACCGTAATTTAACAGTAGAATTCTGGCAACCACAGCTGCCGGTATTTGACTGTAAACAACTACAACTTTTCATGTACATTTTCAGGTAAAACAATGTTTTTTTAATGTAAAAACTTAATTTTTTACAGTAAAATATTGAGTTAAGCACTTTTTTTAACTGTAAAATAAAACAACTTTTCATGTAAATTTTCAGGTAAAAAAATGTTTTTCTAAAATATTAAAACTTAAATTTTTATGGTAAAATATTGAGTAAAGCACTTTTTTAACTGTAAAATAAAACAACTTTTCATGTACATTTTCAGGTAAAACAATGTTTTTTTTTATGTAAAAACTTTATTTTTTACAGTTAAATATTGAGTTAAGCACTTTTTTTAACTGTAAAATAAAACAACTTTTCATGTACATTTTCAGGTAAAAAAATGTTTTTCTAAAATATAAAAACTTTATTTTTTACACTAAAATATTGAATTGAGCACATTTTTTAACTATAAAATCAACAGTATCAATACATTTTTTTACCGTACATGACAAAAATGTTTTACCGTAATTTAACGGTACAGTTTCGGCAACCACAGCTGCCGGTATTTTACCGTAAAAAAAGCATATTTTTTTTTACAGTGTAGCCCTTGGAGGCTTATGGCGGCACACAATGAGATATTACCCCTGCGCTGCCCCGGAACGTGCACAATTGCCCTGTGTCCAATTATATTACGACCACGTTGTCTTGTTTTGCTGAGGTTGAATCCAGCCTCATCAATGTAAATAAATTCATGAGGCCATCCATCTCCAAGATTCTCTGTAACAAAAAAAAATACATATTTTGGCTGGCATTACTCAAAACACACAAATACAGTACTATACATACAGAACCCCCACCCCATCAAACAGGTACCTGTTAGCTCTCTGAATGTATCTATGTGGTACTGATATACATATTTAGCTGTAACTGGATTATACCAATACTGTATTGTAAATATAAAGGACTGTAACACTTACATGTTCATATTCATGTCGAAGTCCTTTGACCCCATCATTAATGGTCAGTGCATGGACTCTTCCACCACGTCCTCCTCTGTGTCTCTGTCCCTCTCTTCCTCCTCCGCGGCCTCTTGCTCTCCCTGCATCCATGCTTGCTAAGTTGTCAAAATGGCTTACAGTTTTTCCCAATTCAGACTCAATGTGCACAACCTGAAACTCATGCACTAACTGCCAAACCAATTCTGCACATTTTCTGCTTTAGACTCAGATTCCCATTCCAAACCACACATTTTTCACAACACTACACACAATTCTCAATATCTTGCACACTCTTCATGAATTCCCTCTCTTGGTGTTCACACAGAACACACTGCCAATCATATTTCTAAACTCCAAAGGCTGTTGTGCAATAAGCAATCTGCAATTTGCTATAGAAGGGTCACAGAAAAAAGACATGACACTAGATAGTGTAAGTACAGATATTGAGTAGTATCACTCTATGAGAATGTTGATAATGGTGATGATGATGAACATTGTTATTCTCATTATGGTTATCATCATTATTTAGGATATT
>JAOPJL010018839.1:0-13904 GCA_027123545.1 Trisopterus esmarkii | reverse complement strand
GTGTGTGTGTGTGTGTGTGTGTGTGTGTGTGTGTGTGTGTGTGTGTGTGTGTGTGTGTGTGTGTGTGTGGTGAATGTTAGATGAAACAGTACCAAATTTTTCACACTTCTTTCCTGTTGATTCGGTGTGTTTTTCGATAACTAAAAATGTTTGATGGAAACGGTGTCACGAACAGGACACAGGATCTTGGCTAATCTGCGTGCGGATGTGATTGGAACACACGGCCTGATATTTCTGAAGAAGTGAGGGGGATGCACAGAGTGTGTGTGTGTGTGCGTGGGTGCATGTGCATGTGCGTGTATATGCGTGTGTGTGCATGTGTGCGTGTGTGTGCACGTGCGTACGTGCGCGTGTGTGTTTGTTTACGTGTTGCTTTCTCATCAGCCAGAGATATTCAGCATTACACCGAGTGAGCTGTCCTTCTACGGTAAAAACAACGTGCTGCTGACGGGACGGAACCTGGCTGACGTGGTCGGAGTTCGGCTTCAAGGACACCTGGACTGCGGAGCTAGAGAGTGGGTGAAGAAACACCACTACTCAACAGTTGGGGGCTAAGATACACTGTTTACGGTGTTGGTCGCTGAGCACTTTGAGACGCTTTCCCCCACAGCGACTTACAGTGGATTCAGGTCCATGTCATTAAGGAGCAGGTAGGGGGGTAGCGTGCCTACTGGTAGGTTGCAGACCTGGCAGATCAAACCCAGTACCGGTTTGGGCGTGAATAGCCACTACACAGTCTGGCACCCCAGATATGGTTAATGTACAATCTTTAACTGGAATGTATGCTCTGACAGTAATTGGTTGGTTTAGCTCAGGAGGTGGATTGGTTGCCTTCTGACCGGAAGGTTGCTAGTTCCCGGCTCCTTCTAGAGTGTCGAGGTGTCCGTGAGCCAAACACCTAACCCTTACTGCTCGTGACGGGCTGGCTGATTATATTATTTTAAGCTGATTGGATGCTGTAAGTGACAGTTGGAGTAATAACGGCAGCTGTTATTAATAACAGGGAGGATAACTGTGATGATGAGGCCTCTCTCTGCGTAGGGCTCCGGTGAGGCTCAACACGGAGACCACCCTGACCTTCCACATCCCCGCCGGGGACAAGGGCCGGGTCGGGGTCTGCCTCCTCCTGAACGACGGCAGTTGCCATGGGAACGCGTCGCTCACCTACCGGTCGGTGCCGGTCTGCGCCTCCATCGCGCCGGACAGCACCTGGGCCAGGTAGGGTGCACACATACGCACACACACACATTGAAGACCACAGTGTTTGTCTCTACATCAGTGTTCTGTGGTTTAGTTTATTAGGATCCCCATTAGCCATTACACCAGGCAAGGGTTAGGGTGCCGTTCCCTACGTGAAAAAGATGGCTATTGATGTGCATGTGCACAGTTATGAAATACGTAACTCTTGCAAACCAATCTTGTTATTTTGTTTGGAGTTGGGATTATGGAACAATGGTTATGATAGAATAAAAGTTGAGAATCTTTCTATCTTTCTACTGGTGTGTCACATGACTACTTCCTAATGTGTCTAAATGCCCTATGGTGTCTGAAATTGGTGAGGAGATAGAAGACTGCTTCTCTGATTGGTCCAACATGCTGTGTCTTGTGCAGTGGGAAGAGGAAGATGAACATCACGGTGTCCAACCTGGAGTTTGTTGAGGAGGTCACCCACAGTCACACGGATCAGAAGGTCTCCTTCTCTGAGGCAGGCGACGGTGTGGTGAGTTAGTTCATGTACTCATACATGGAAGAGCAGAGACACAAGCACATTTTATTGGCCACACACACACACACACAGACAGACGCAAGCACATGCACACACACACTGAAAATGGAATTAATATATCAATAAGGGGTGTATTGATACACGTTTTTCGGTACGGGTCTAACGGTTCGATGCATGTTTCATTTTGGTATGTACTGAAGAAATATATATATAATTATTTTTTTCAATAAAGTTTTTATTGATTATCACACGCACTCTGTGAGTGTCTTGTCCTGATGTTTTGTGTTGAGGACCACAGTGGAAATAAGTCCTGGATTTTAGTGTTTTTATCCTCAATTGTATTTGATGTCTTTTCATTAGTGTAAGGCATTGGTTTGATACAATTTAATAAATCAAACCCAAATAAAATTGTTTAATAAAAATAAAAGAATAAAAGCTGCTGTAACGAAAAACATACTGAACTGTGACTTAAAAAAACAAAGTACGTACCGAATTGTGACTTTATCGTTACCCTTAATAACAGTATATTTGAAATATTAACGATATAAATATAAAGATAACCGTCTGAACATTAAAGATTGTACACACACACTCACAGGCTGGATATTCCTTGTGCCCACACTGATCTCTATCCTCTCACCAGTCCCTGCAGTTTGAGAGCCTGGCGACAGACCGGGGCCCCTTCAGCAGCTCTGTCAGCCTGAGGGTAGCCAATCACACGCTGGCCTGCCCTACCGCCATCCGCTACCTGCCAGACCCCCAGTTGGACGCCTTCTACTCCACACCTGCACCGGACCACCTGCTGGTTACCATAGTAATGGTCAGTAGCGACATGCACCGTTCAAAGTAAAAGTCCTGCAATGTTTTTTTGCTCCATCATGCATTGAGCAAATCCAGACCGTCTAAGTCCCCAACGGGGGCCTTTGTTGTGATGTTCAGAAAACGGCAGAGGAGCTAGAGATGGCTGCCGTAGAGCTTCGGGTATGGGGCGTCCAGGGCGGTGAAGACCGCTACTGTGATGTCAGTGAAATCAAACACGGCAAAGACACCGACTTCATCACCTGCTTCATTCAGAGCTCCTCTGATGCGGAGATAACAGCAGTGAAGGTACTCGCTTCACATCAAGGCTGCATCCAAAACCTTTTCACCCTGCATTTAATTATTTCACACCGCAATATTTTATTTTAGTATATCTTGGTTTTGTTTCCCTACACATGTCCCTTATGATTGCATGACTGCTATTGATTAGATCGATGTGGATAAATCCGTTAGCAATTATACAAATATACCTCTTCCCTTGAGCTGACGTGTTCCTGTGAGGTTGGGTGAGTTTTCAGAGAAGCCATTGAAAATCATGCAGTGTGGACCACCGATCTGAGAGCAAGGCAAGCCTGATCGTCAAGATCAGTCGGTTATTGTGTTCTGCCGAAGTCAGCCCAGCTTTAAAAGTTGCCAGTGGCCAGCTAACTAACAATTAACTAATTAAACAACTGTTCAGGTAACCTATGGAGACAAGACGGTCCTCCTGGAGCGTCCCTGGTCCTACAAGGTCCACTTCCTTCTTCGATTAACTATCATCCTTGTGGTCGGTAAGAAAGGCCTTAACATTATCCTGGGTACCAACTACAGGATAATGATCCAGATTTTGTGCCAGATTTCCCCCTTCCAACTCTGGTCAGCAAAGCACCGACATTTGGATGGTTTGAATGTTAAGACTGGATTTAATCCCAGGTCTTACAGTGGGGGTGGGCACCTTCTACTACTACCGGCAGAGGCGCACTGCTCAGATGAACACGAGCACCGGAGACCTGGAGATGATCGTCAGGAACGATATCCACCAAGGTGAGCCCGAGAAGTGATGCTGGATGGTGAGCCTTTTCTAACAGTTTCATAACGGTGTCGTGATGGTAGTCACTGTTGTGATCCCAGGCCCTCGAGCAAACAAGGCCGTCTTCATTAACGGAGCTCCATGCCGTTGCCACTCAGGGCAACTTTGCTTTCCTCCGAGGCGTGTAGACAGGCCGACATTTCCTATGTTGGGGGCCCAGAAACGGAAGATGCGACGTCGGCAGCAAGAGGCCCAGCTCTCTAGGTTCCAGTAAGTCGCGACAGATTTCCTGTTTCCTGTATGACTTTAAACATTCAGGTCAAATTGTAGCAGTGCCCTGCACCCTGCTGTAACTTTGATGTAGATGAGGGATGAAAAGGCTAGTGGTTTCACAATAAACTGCAGTCCAATTATTATCACCGTTTTAATTATGAAATTTGGCACAGTAATAATAAGTTTGGATTTGGTTTATCGTACAACCAGTAACAGAGCAGAGCACAGGAAAGCCCCCTGGGTGGCGTGTAGAATCGTCCTATGGTACACTGGGGCCTCGCCAAACAGCTTGGGACGCCCTGGGTCACCAGCAGCTGCCCTGTCCCCAACAGTGAAGTGGAGCCTAGCGGAGGACGGAGGAGGCAGCACTGCACCCACCACAGGCACCCGTCATCAGACCAGCCGCCGGGTCATCCCAAGCCCCCATGCCCCAGGAGGGAGATGGGAAAGGCCCCGTTGCCCTTGGAGAGGGTGGACCCACCGAGAGCTGTTCCGGACCCTCCGAAGAGCTACCAGCACAGCCCAGCTCTCACGCCCCAACCACCCCCTCGCAGACTGCTGCCACCCCCACCCCCTCACACACTGCTGCCACCTCCACCCCCTCACACACTGCTGCCACCTCCGCCAGAAAATGGTCCAGCTATAGTGTCTGAAGTATGACGCAGTGGCGGCTGGCCC
This sequence comes from Trisopterus esmarkii, assembly GCA_027123545.1. Lineage (NCBI taxonomy): Eukaryota > Metazoa > Chordata > Actinopteri > Gadiformes > Gadidae > Trisopterus > Trisopterus esmarkii. The sequence continues at coordinate 9,399 of JAOPJL010018839.1, read as the reverse complement.
ATAGAGGGCGCTAGAGCACTGCCCCCCACCTCCCCCACCAAAGAAAATAAAATAAATATTTTTTTCTTTTGCGAACTATTTAATTTTACTTAAGAATGTACACTGAATTAATATTCTGGCACTGTATATTGTATATATTCATGGCGAAATTGAGGCTCTAAACAGACTCATTTGACCTCTACGGTCACCAGTTCACGGCGCCCAAAGCCGTCGTTCACTCTAGTGCGGCCATCAATCACTCTAGTGCGGCCATCAATCACTCTAGAGCGGCCATCAATCACTCTAGAGCGGCCATCAATCACTCTAGAGCGGCCATCAATCATCAGTTCTGACGCCGTTCAGTTTTAACGAAGGGTTTGGGGCGCGCGCCTTGGAGCCCAGAAACTGGTTACCTGGCAACGACAACGTGGCAAACTCCATTTAAACTGAGATTAAATTTAAATCTGTTGCACCAGCAATTTTTACACCTAGTTTAAACCTGGTTTAACTGTTCTATTTAAACCACCTCTGGAGGAGGTTTATGTTAGGTTTATCACAGTTTTCTTGACAACGCGGCTGCATGTGTTCGTTAGAGGAAAACAGCGAGTTGCTTTCACAGCGGTTTCACTTACCCTCAATTATAACCTCGAAGTCCTCCATCAATTCTGACAGCAACATGTTTTCAAATGCTGAAAAAGTTCGATCCTCTTTGACGTGCCATCTCTTAATACGTTCAACAAGTGTTTTAACGCTAACTGTAACAGTTTGGGTTAAATAACGTGTTTTAACCCTTACTGTAACCGTTACGGTAAAATAACGGTTGACTTTATTCAAAAAGTCAGCTCGTGCGTACCGTATGTCCTCGAGCCCTCTGGTCAACCGTATTTTTTTTTTTCTCCACGATGTAGGCTCGAAAAAAAGAAAGACCACAATATAAAATTGTGGATTATATTTTTGTGTCATTTGTTGCAGACTCTGAACACAAACAAATCCTATTTTAATCTTCGTTTAAACTAGGTGAACTAATCCAGAGTTAAAACTAAGATGTGCAACGCATCTCTGATTAATTATAAACCGGTTCAAACCTAGATTTACTAACCCTAGATTAAAAAAGATTAAAAACGAACCTTTAGACTGTATGCTGGCAGTGCTGTGAGAGCACATCTTGGAAGAAGTAAATAGTAAGTAGTAAGATCCCGAACAATACTCTGGCTGGAGGCGATATCGCCTGCTGCCACTGGGGGGCGCTGTGGTCACTGGGGGCGCTGTGGCCACTGGGGGCGCTGTGGGCCGGGGGTGTGCGTTGAGTTCTCGTACACAGAAGAAGAGGGACCAGGAAATAAAAAGGGGGCAAACACTTTGAGATCAGCGCGCTCCTCCTCACCCCGGGAACACCAGTACCGAGCCCTGGACGCCGACGAACGGAACGCTCACCCGCACCACCACGCGACCGGACCTCTTTGCAGGAAGGCCCACTCGGGACTTGGTTTCCTCGGTTCCCGCAACGCCTGCCAGTCCGGTGAGAAAGGGACGTGTACACCAGGCGGTAACCCGGTGCCATCACCCTGACGCACTGTTTCTTTCCGTCAGTTCGGTCCAGAAGTCTCTCGCCCCCCCCCCCCGCTCAGGCCTCCGTGACCGGCGACGGACGGACGTGGTTGGACGGACATGTCCCGGCGCCACTTCGTACCACTTCGGTGGTTCTTGGGTTTGTTTCTTTCCAACTCGCCCGTTTGAGGGACTAGTTTGACGCGAGTTGGAAGCGACGATTTTACACCTTACTGTTTGTTTTTTTGTTTGTTTGTGTAGGTTCATATTGTGTTTATTTCATCTTTGAGTCTATCCTCCATGTATATGACCCCCGTTGTACAGCGGGTAGTAGCTACGGGCAGCGCTGTTGATACCAGCGAGCCTATTTTCCCCCCTAAATAACCAAGCGAGGTGGTGGTTAGTGCATGTATGGGTTGGTCTCCCGCACGTGTTCAGTGTGTGTAGTGTGTAGTGTTCAGTGTGTAGTGTTCAGTGTGTGCTGTGTAGTGTTACACAGGCTTGCAGTGTGTTCAGTGAGGGCAGGGTGTGTAATGTGTGCAGTATATTGATGTTTGCTCGATATGGTTTAAGGTAACTGGCCTGTAGCTATTCTTTCTCCCCCTCCCATATAGGTGATACTCATCTTACTTGTGTTTTTTTAATATGAAATTGTACAAGATAATAAAGAATATATTTAATTGATCCATTGACTGCTGTTGTGGTATTTGGGGGATTCTTAGTAAGAGGTTTGCGCGACAGACTATCTAGGCTGACGAGACACCAGACATCTCCACACAATGTCAGCTTGTGCTACGATACAGCAACGGCCATAACAACATCCAGGAGTGCTTTTTTTTTTTAGTTAATCAAGCTAGAAGGTCCCTCCGTAGACACAATCGGCTCAGCATTATCAGAATGGCTGCGCACTATCCCTCCCTGAAGGGAAGCTCATTGGCCCGGCATATGATGGCCCATCTGTGATGGGTGGGTTACAGGACGTCTACCAGAATGCATACTACATGCACTGTTACGCGCACCAACTCGATCTCGTTATGCAGAAGGAGACATCCTGAAGATCAGCCACTTATTCTCTACATTTTTCTCAGTCATACAAGAGAACAGCAGTGATCAACGAGGTGGTTGTGCGTCGTCTTCCCAGAGCACCAGGAGAACCGGGTAGTAGGTTTGGAAAGCATCTCGAAACGAGGCGGTGACTCCAATTCGGAGAGAGGCCGGAGGCTGTTGGGATGTTTCTGGAGGACTCAAGCTTCGGTTATTTATGTTTTCCGGCACACTTTTCCACCCGACCATGGTCGGGTGGAAGTCCAGATGCTCTTGAACTGGCTGCAGGAATGAATGGACTCGGTGTTGCACATCGCAACACTCACCCAGAGGTTGACCACCAGCAGGTAGGTATGTGATTTAGTCCATTGGTTTAAACATGTTATGTTCATATAGGCCTATCAATATCTCATAGTAGCCTACAATAGTTTATCTGTCAATTAAACCAACCTCTGTACCTAATATACAACATAGTAACAGTAGTTAGAAGAGTATGGATTTGTCATGTGGTTGCTGAAAGTAATTGGTGATTGTCAGCAGCTTTGTGTATTCAGTCAGGACCGCAGAGTCGCTCAGCAGCTTCTGCAAACGACCCAAAAGCCACCTGTTTAGAGTTCACTTTGACCTATGAACTTGATTGGAATGTTTTACAGACTTTTGAAACCTTTTCTTTCATAGGTATGTGACACCATCATCAGCCATGCCAAGGAGAGGTTCTCCTGCACAAAGCATATGAAAAGGAGGAGTTGAAGGGTTGCAGTGGCTCTTCCAGGTAATGATGGAGATGAACCTTGAAGACACCTCCACTGAACCTGTAAGTCTACTTAAGATCCTCATCACCACACTGATGACCACGTCAGACTCTGAGATACTTCTAGGGTGCATCAAAGCTCTGGCTATGCTCTCCATTGAGAAAAGACTTGTATGGGACATTGAGAATAGTAACACCAGGGTCATTGAAAGATTGGCTGCTCAAAAAGACAGGTGAGTTAAGTTCATGTAGAAGTAGTACACACGCACCCTCACTACCCCACCCCTTTCAAGTGTGCATATTGTATATACTTCTCTGCAAAGCTATGGTGGCATCATGCCTTCAGTGTGTGTTGAAGAACCACACAAAAGGTTGGCCATTCATTAGAATAGTGTTGATGTATTAGCACTTTTAATCTTGCTGCTTTTTACAAGGCAAATAAATAAATTTAAAACTTAGTTCCTGGCCCCATTAGTTTTTGTAAGGAAATGTATGTTTATCAGGAAAAAAAGCAGCAGAAAGCTTTGTATTTGAAAATGACCCCAGCTGCCACTGGTATGAAGGTGGTGTTTAGTGGCCAATGAAATAGTGTGATTGGCTTGTATAGCTCTGACATAGTACCGCAATGTAAAAAAATGTCTGGAGGAGACGCATCACCAGGCCCAATGATCAACAGGTGGTCAGTCCAAAAAGTGTAATTATTTATTGAAATCAGGTGCAAACTATTTTCTATTTACAACAACCTAGCAAATGGTCAAGTATAAAGACTGTGCAATGCAGGGCGTGAAGCGTTGGCCCTTTGGCCTGAGTCTCTGTAAACATCTCACACCTTTTGTGACTGACGACAGCACCTGAGTGTTTGTGCGTCATCAAAGTTGTCATGGCTCACCACAATCTAAACACCAAAAATAAAAGCATTATCTCAATTTAGATGTATACTCCAAAAAATATAGTATTTAGTTTTGACAGTAACACTGTTGAGCTCATTGATTCATCAGAACCAGAATAATCTATAAATAATCTAATACCATTACTCCTGATGCCAGCGCTACTGGTACGGGTCTGTGAATGTTGGGGTGGATTTAGAGGTTCAGAGAGGTCACAAGGTCAGGAGACTGTGGGGTGGAGGGGGTCAGGACTGTCCGGAGAGGTCCTGGTCCCGGTGTGTGGGCGGTCCCAGCTCCTCCATCTGGTGGTGCTGGACGCTCTCCAGCTCCTCGAGGCGGCGGTGGAGGAGGGACACCTCCCGCTGGTGCTGCTCCTCCTGGGGAGACGCAAGCATGACATTCACATGGAGCAGAGGTTCAAACCCAAAGTGATTAGTCTGAAGAAAGAGAAACAACAAGTAATTGCGGTAGCCATGACAATTAGTTAGACTAACAAACTCTGTGCAGCCATGTAGCGTTGAGGTGTCTGTGAGTAAGAGCTCGTTGAAGCTAGCTGCAGGCACAAGGTGACACCAATGAATGTTGCTGATTGCTGGGTGGAGCAGCCGTGTGTATATCAGTAGCAGTGTTGTCAGCGGCAGCGTAGCGGCACGAAGGGGCAACGAAGACCGGGCGACAAAGACAAGGGAGTCTCTCTGTGGGAGTCCCTCGAGGGGAGGCCGGGGGACGGAGCTCTGGCCAGTTAGCTTCTTGATTCCTCCAATCTATGCCTACTCGGAAACTGCTGTCAAAAAGGTAGACTACACTACAGTCATGACACTATTTCCTGGGCCTTATAGAGACTTGCCACTTTCTCATTCCTTCCTTCCTTCCTTACACCTCAAGACCATCAGGGTAAGGCAGAGGCACTGGACTCCACATCTCGCCAAAGTGGCCCACAACCTTCTCCCACTACAACACTTGAACACCAGATCCGCATATTTACTCCACACTATGAAGCTCTTCATTGTAGCACTCTCCAGGTCCCCTTTGTCTGACTTCAATCACAAAATGGACGCTCTCCTCAGCTGAAGATTGCACACCACTCCTTGGCCACTTCAACATCCTGCCAGACTAGTTACTCACCTCAACTAACTAACTTTTGCACCACTTTTGACTCAACACTCTCCCCCCAAACACAAGGCTGGGAACCTACTTGACTAGACCTTCAATAGTCATTCACTCCCACACTTACCACTAACTATTTGGAACTCTAGTTAAACTATAGATTTTCATTACTGCCAACACCATTTTCCTTTTCGACCAAACAAAGACTTGGAAACACCGGTGCCATGTGACTCCTAATCAAGTGAATACAAGTTCGGTGTATTTGCAGAGAGCGTCATACCGTGATCTGGGCCGAGGCCGGGGGCGGGAAGAGCGAGGAGGAGGGGAGGAAGGCAGGGCCTGTGCCGGTGGGAGCCTGGTGGCCCAATAGGAGGTGGCGGAACTCGCTGTGTCGTCGCTGCAGTTCCTTGAGCCGCCGGTTGAGATTGGCTTGTTCCTCAGAGTGGGAGGGACGCCTGGAGGGAGAGAGGGGAGGGGGGGGTGATCAGTAGAGTACGTGTGCAGGTGTGCACGCTGAATCCAACAACACACAACAGCGTAGACTAGATGTGTGCGTTCTGAACTTTGTTCTGCCTTCCTAGATCCCTTGTGTGTGTGTCCCACCTCTTGGCCGTGCTGCTCTCCAGCTCCAGCTCCGCTACCCGGGCCTCCAGCAGCTGGATCTTATTCTGCAGCCGCTTCTCCTTGTTCTCCGTCTGCGCCTTCCGCTGTGAGGCCACAGGAGACACACAGGGGTCAGCCACCACACACAGAGACACAGGACAAGTGCAGCAGCTCAGAGGAGCGGCTGTCTCCCTCCGGTCTCCCCCGGGCCCCGTGGCCTACCTTCTTCTGGGCGGTGGCGGCGCGGTGCAGCCTCTCCTTGGCCTGGCCGTACTTGTGCTGCAGCCGGTCCTGCTCCTCCTGCAGGCCGTGCTTCTCCTCCAGCCACTGGACCTGCCGCTCCTCCAGGAGCCTGGGGGGAGAGAAATAAAGAAACAGCTCACTCTAGGGACACACTGCCAGTCCTGAGCTCAGAGTCGCTCACCAGCCTCCGCAAAAGACTCACTTGGTCAAAGTTTACCTGGACTCTGCACAGCCTCCCCCCTTTACCCCCACAGCCCTCTCTTATTGTGTGTTGTACGTCCTGCCACTTAGAAATAGTAGTTAGCAGTAACTGAACTGTGTATCATCTGACCCTAGGGAACGGGTTAACCTAGTGATGGTTAGTGCCTGGACCCCTCACTGTACCCACAGAGACAGACAGGCAGGCAGGCAGGCAGGCAGGCAGGCAGGCAGACAGACAGACAGGCATGGTGCTCCTCACCGCTCGGCGTCCTGCTGGCTCCTCTCCGCCTGGCCGCGGGCCGCCCTCAGCTCCTCGCGGAGGAGGTCCTGGGCGTCTTTGAGGCGCTGGTTGGAGGCCTGCAGGCCCCCCTCGGCGTGGGCCAGGGTCCCCAGCCGCACCCCCAGCTCCTGGTTCTGCTGTGGGGAGGAGGAGCAGGAGGAGGAGGGTTCAGTCTAGTCACCAGAACACATGGAGCGGTAGCTTTAGCCAGAGATGTTCACAAGTCTTTGGTCACGAGTCCAAGTCAAGTCTCTAAACAATAAGTCCTACGTCTTTTCTGGTTGTGGTGAACCTTCTGTCATCTGCTGCTACCCAGTCTACTGCACAGCTATATCTAAGAAATTCTAAGCATTTACTCTATTAGCATACAGTATCAGTACTGGTTAGTTATTAGTTATTATGATCACTTTAAACAGGCAATTGCAATATGAAGAAAACACACAGTGAATGCTTTCCTTTAAAGCAAACTGTATTCTTTCAACATGTACATACAGTATATCTGGCCCCCTATTGTGAAGAACAAATATAAAAAGTGTTTTAGACTTTGCCTATACATAACAGTATAAGCATTTTCACTATTTCAACCGGCAAAAGTTACGTTCTCTGTCGCTGACAGCTTGATTGACAGCCTGGGGGTAGCCACTATGTGAGCGCCTGTTGTGGCCATCAACACATGGCTCATTTGATTATTAAAATTAGCCATGTGTTGATGGGTCACAACACAAAAGTGTAACCAATGAAATTACTTATTTTGACACATTTTCTGCCAATAAATATTCAACTAACAAGGTAAGGTGTCAAAAGGAGGACAAATGAGTGTCTGGCTTAAGGCTGTGCCTGCAGCCAGACAGGGCGTTTAGGAGCCGGACTCTAATGGCCGCCCTAACTCACTAATGGCCGCCCTACCTCAGTGTAAAGGTAACCTGTAACATTAACATTACGTGCCGTCTTGTTTGAAGTTTTTATAACCAAATGTACTAGTGGTACTAGAGGTACTAGTGCGTGAGGCCACAAGGCGCGCCCAATGAGTCATATGGTTACCATGGTTACCATGAAACAAAGGAGGGAATCACATTAAGCCCGTCGGACGTTTCAGAGTTTCCTAAATATTAATACGGCAAAAAACAATACATAATGATTGTTCACGAGTCAGAGTCAAGTCTGAAGTCTGTGTGTGTGCAACTCGAGTCCGAGTCGCAAACTCCAGTCCGAGTCCCCATCTCTGGCTTTAGCAGATAGTTAGCTTCAACATTAGCCCCCGTAATGCTAATGCACTCTACATGTATCGAGGTCTAGTGCAGGACACCCCAGCCTTGTAAGAAGACCCTTAGGAAACCCTAGAACTAATAACTAAACCCCAACCCTAACAGGAAACCCTAGAACTAATAACTAAACCCTGAGGGAACCCCAGGACCCAGAGGGGAATCCCTCAGGCTGCCGTCTACCTGTCTCAGGTGGTCCAGCTCCTCCTTCCTCCTCTCCTCCTCCTCCAGGTGTGCGGTCTGCTGGAGCAGCTTGGTCCTGGGGAGCAGAACCAGCCCAGCGTCAGTCTACTGGTCCACACAGCGGACACCAGGACCAGCGACACCAGTTACCACACGCTGAGACAGCAGCAGCCTGGGAACTGTGGCGGCGGCGGCGGCGGCGGCGGCGGCCACAGGCCGGTCCTGCCCTCTGTCTGCACTCCCCCCCTGGCCACTCAGGACCAGAGTCTTCCTCAGGACCAGGGTCTTCCTCAGGACCAGGGTCTTCCTCAGGGCCCGGCCGGTCTGACGCTGAGACCGCCAGCCAGCTGCTGGTCACGTGTTTTGGGGGAGGGGCTTAAGAGGAAGGGTTTCCCCAGCTACTAGCCCTATGTTGGGGGTAAGAGCCTGACATTGTGCGCCTATTTTCTAATACGTTCACCACCAACATTGGTGGATAATAAATACATATGTGGATAAATATGTATGTCAACAGTTAAAAATACAATTAAAAATAAGTATCAATTATTTAACTTCATGGCTTTGGAAGCCAGTGCAGTGAGACCAACCCAGGCCACCAGACCTGAGGTTCTGCAGTTCCTTGCGGGCCGACTCCTCCCCCAGCTGGGCACCGCGGAGACGCTCCGCCCACTCCTCCCTGTGGGCGTGGCCGGCGCTGTCCTGCAGCGCCCTCTCCTGCTCCAGCTCTGACAGACGGCTCTCCGCCTCCAGCCTGCCAGGAAACGCACCAATCAACAGTCTGCTTTACACAGCCTGCCAGGAAACAGTCTGCTTTAAACAGCCTGGCAGGAAACGCACCAATCAACTGTCTGCTTTAAACAGCCTGCCAGGAAACGCACCAATCAACAGTCTGCTTTACAAATTACATTCATCACATAACATATCATTCTAAGTACATGTATTAAATGTTAGGATTGAGCTGATCTCAGCCCTGAGGATAATATGCGTGGTGGGTCATTGAGGCATTAAGTGTCAATAATATCAAGTGTCGTTTGATTTAAAACATATGTAGATTATGAAATAAAGTTTTTTGTCTTAAAAAGTTTGGCGTGCGTTTCTCCTACTTCTCCTCGTGCAAGATGGCCGTCTTGTGGAGCTCCTCCTCACGGGCGGCCTGCACCCGCCGCACCATCTCCCTCTCCTTCTCCACCAGCACCTCCTTCTGCCGCTCCCCACCGGCCCTCAGCACCTCCACGTCTGTCTGCAGGGCTAGAGAGAGAGAGAGAGAGAGAGAGAGAGAGAGAGAGAGAGAGAGAGAGAGAGAGAGAGAGA
>JAOPJL010015618.1:0-14095 GCA_027123545.1 Trisopterus esmarkii | reverse complement strand
CGCAATCAGACCCAATCGCCCCAGCAGACCCGGTGCTCCATACTCCCCCTACCGGCCAGACGCCGCCCCCCTCCACAGTCATGTTTGACTTCATGTTCATGATTGCTGAATTCTATCTAATGGAAACACTGATCATTTGAGGACCTGTTGTTGTTGTTTGGTCACTTGGTCATCAACACAACCCGCCCAAGATTCTTGAATACTTCAAAGCTGCTTGTTTCTTGTTTGAGATAGATTCATGTGATTATTTCACCCAAATTCTTTCTACAAATGTTATATACCTCTTTGAAGATTAATCTATTTGACATCAGTGCAGGTGCTTGAAGATGATGATGAAGATGATTAGTGCTTAGGAATCTTAGATCGGTTAAGACGCAGGAAGAGATCTTGATGTAAGGAGACGTCACAACCATTGACTTCTGTTTATTCCTCATCACATTCCTTGCGCTACATGTCATGGAGTGTTTTCATGAGTGTTTTATTTATGGCTGGCTATTCAAACCTGGGTGTGGGATTCAAAACATTTGCCTTTCAAATGAGAGAGTTGCATCCATGCAATCATTAAAATAAACATTGGCTTTAGTCCAGTTCAGAACAAAGCATTTTAAACCGGTATTATTGTACCTACGCTGTAACTGTCTTTTATTTTAATATTGGATTTTATATAGAACAGAAAATAAGTCTTAGAAAAATACAGTGAAAAAGAGGTCGATTGGACCAGGGTATTTCGACATTTGGACCAGGGTATTAAGCTATTTGGACCAAGGTATTAAGCTATTTGGACTAGGGTATTTAGACATTTGGACCAGGGTGTTTAACTATTCGACCGGGTTCTATGAACATCCGTAGAAAGAAAAAAGTATCACAAGTGACTTAATTATTCCAAGTACATAGTTGATTGTGTAGAGCAGAAGCGACAATATAACAAAACCCAGACGATGGGCTACAATTGTGGACTGAAACTGTATTTTGCCTAACATTAATGCTCCTTCATAGAGCACTCATAGTCTAGCGCTCTGTCCTGTTATTCCAGTTGGAATGTGTCCAGAACCCTTCTGGTCATTGACCCCATGTCAGCACCAAGCTAATTGCATCAGCACCAAGGATCATTCAACTCCTCCCTTCTTATTGTGTGTGTGTGTTGATGTGTAGATGTGTGTGCATGAGGTAGTGTATTAATGTTTGTTTCAAGTAGCCAATTATGTTTGAGCTTAAAATAGAACAGGCAGATTTCCTGTGGCTCAGCTACGGTAATGCTAGACCCTGTGGCTCAGCTACGCTAATGATAGACCCTGTGGCTCAGCTACGCTACCACTAGTCCCTATGGCTCAGCTACCCCTAGACCCTGTGGCTCAACTACGCTACTGCTAGACCCTGTGGCTAAGCTATGCTACCACTAGACCCTATGCTACCGCTAGACCCTGTAGCTCATCTACGCTACCGCTATACTCTGTGGCTCAGCTACTGCTAGATCCTGTGGCTCGGGTACGCTTCCACTAGACCATGTTGCTCTGCTACGCTATCACTATACCCTGTGGCTCAGCTACCGCTAGACCCTGTGGCTTGGCTCAGCTACCGCTAGACCCTGTTGATCAGCTACGCTAGCGCTAGACCCTGTGGCTCAGCTACTGCTAGACCCTGAGGCTCATCTACGCTACAGCTAGACCCTGTGGCTCAGCTACGCTAACGCTAAACCCTGTGGCTCAGCTACACTACAGCTAGACCCTGTGGCTTGGCTACTCTATCGCTAGATCCTGTTGATCAGCTACGCTACTGCTTTACTCTGTGGCTAAGCTACTGCTAGACCCTGAGGCTCATCTACGCCACCGCTAGACCCTGTGGCTCAGCTACGCTAACGCTAGACCCTGTGGCTCAGCTACCGCTAGACCCTGTGGCTCAGCTACGCTATCGCTAGATCCTGTTGATCAGCTACGCTACTGCTTTACTCTGTGGCTAAGCTACGCTACCACTAGACTCTGTAGCTCAGCTACGCTACTGCTAGACCCTGTGGCTAAGCTACGCTACCGCTAGACCCTGCAGCTCAGCTATGCTACTGCTAGACCCTGTGGCTAAGCTACGATACCGCTAGACCCTGTGGGTCAGCAACGCTACCGCTAGACCCTGTAGCTCAGCTACACTACCGCTAGACCCTGTGGCTAAGCTACGCTACCGCTAGACCCTTTTGCTCAGCAAGATTTTAGAAAGTTGGTTGTGTAGCAAGATTTTGTAGGTTTTTAGATGGTCACAATCTATGCAATGATTGTTTGTAGCCTCAACTTCAACTTTGGATCTAAGCGTCTGCTGAGAGTCTTAAAAATGAAATACTGGCTGGAAAGAGATGCGTTGGGTTTTATGAGGCAGAATTGTATGATTTACAATGAAGACTACTACTTTACTGCATCAATAAATCACTTTTAATGGTACAATAGATGCAGGCTTGAAAATACCCATAGTTACAATACTGTAATTAGATACATATAATACATAGTTGGAGATGAATAACAGATAATTATAAATGATACAATAATGTTAATAAATATAGGAGTAATAAAAACTTGCAACGCATTACAAAGTACCCTAAATGAATAGCTTGGTTGTAAGAACAATGATTGTTAAGAGAAGAAAACTGTATTGATTTAGAACTGAAGAGGAGCCAGTCACTGAAGAAGCTGGTATGTTGGCTGGTGGCATCATGGCTACTGGCATCATGCCTACTGGAGTCATGATCACTGGTATCAGGACTACTGGCATCAAGACTACTGACTGTGTTACAACCTCATTGGAATTTCCATCTGCTGTTGTTCTAGTCACTGTGTTTGTAGTCTGACGAGCTGTTGTTGCTGTTTGACCAGCTGTGATTTTTGTTGGGCCAGTTGTGGTGGTTGTTGGGCCGGCTGTGGTAGTTATTGGGCTAGATGTGGTAGTTGTTGTTCCAGCTGTGGTGGTTTTTGGTCCGGTTGTGGTGGTAGTAGGGCTAGATGTGGTAGTTGTTGGACCAGCTATGGTCGTTTTTGGGGCAGATGTGGTAGTTGCTGGTCCAGCTGTGGTTGTTGTTGTTCCAGCTGTGGTTGTTGTTGTTCCAGCTGTGGTGGTAGTTGGGCTAGATGTGGTAATTGTTGGTCCAGCTGTAGTTGTTGTTGTTGGGCGAGCTCCAGTGGTAGTGTTTGTAAATGGTCCAACTATGGTGGCCGTTGGGACAGCTGTGGTCGTTGTTGGTCCAGCTGTGGTAATTGTTGGGCTAGATGTGGAAGTTGTTGGGCTAGATGTGGAAGTTGTTGTGCTAGCTGTGGTAGTTGTTGGGCCAGCTGTGGTCATTTTTGGGGCAGATGTGGTGGTAGTTGGGCTAGATGTGGTAGTTGTCATTCCAACTGTGGTAGTTGCTTGGCCAGATGTAATACTTGTTTGGACAGATGTGGTCGTTGTCGGTCCAGCTGTGGTGATAATTGTAGCAGCTGTGGTTGTTGTTTGGCTCGATGTGGTAGTTGGTGAGCTAGCTGTGGTAGGTGTTTGTTCAGCGGTGGTAGTTGTTGGTCCATCTGTGGTAGTTGTTGGGGCAGCTGTGGTAGTTGTTGATCCAGGAGTTGTTGTTGGTCCAGCTGTGGATGTTGTTGGTCCAGCTGTGGTAGTTGTGGGGCTTGATGTTGTGGTTGTTTGACCGGCTTTGGTAGTTGTTGGTCCAGCTTTGGATGTAATTGGGCTAGATGTGGTAATTGTTTTTCCAGCTGAGGTAGTTGTTGGTGCAGCTGTGGTAGCTGTTGGGCTAGCTATCGTAGTTGTTGGTGCAGCTGTGGCAGTTGTTGGTCCAATGGTGGAAGTTTTTGGTCCAGCTGTGGTTGTAGTTTGGCCAGCTGTGGTAGTTGTTGGTCCAGCTGACAGTAATGTTGTTCCAGCTGTGGTAGTTGTTGATCCAGCTGCCGGTAATGCTGTTCCAGCTGTGGTTGTAGTTGGGCCAGCTGTGGTATTTGGTGGTCCAACTGTGGAAGTTGTTGGTCCAGTGTTTGAAGTTGATGGTCCAGCTGTGGTTGTAGTTGGGTTAGACGTGAAAGTTGTTGAGATAGCTGTGGTAGTTGGTGGGTTTGCTGTGGTAGTTGGGTTTGCTGTGGTAGATATTGATCTAGCTGTGGTAGTTGTTGGTCCAGCTGTGCTCTTTGTTGGGGCAGCTGTGTTTGATGTTGGTCCAGCTGTGGTAGTTGTTGGCCCAACATTGGTTGTTGTTGGTGCAGCTGTGGTAGTTGTTGGTCCAGCTGTGGTAGTTGTTGGCCCAGCTGTGGTAGTTGTTGGTCCAGCTGTGATTTTTGTTTGTCCAGCTCCGTTTGCTGTTGGGTTAGATGTGGTAGTTGTTGGTCCAGCTGTGGAAGTAATTGGTCGAGCTGTGGTAGTCGTTGATCCAGCTGTGTTAATCGTAGGGGCAGCTGTGGTCATTGTTGGTCCAACTGTGATTTTTGTTGGTGTAGCTGTGGTTGTTGTGGGTCTTGATGTTGTGGTACTTAGGCTAGCTGTGGTGGTAGTTGGGCTGGCTGTGGTAGTTGTTGGGTTAGATGTGGTAGTTGGTCCAGCGGTGGTAGTTATTTGTCCAGGGTTGGTAGTTGTTGGTCCAGATGTAGTAGTTGTTGGTCCAGCTGTGGTTGTTGTTGGTCCAGCTGTGTTAGTTGTGGGGCTTGATGTTGTGGTAGTTGGGCTAGCTGTGGTGGTAGTTGGGCTGGCTGTGGTAGTTGTTGGGTTAGATCTTGTAGTTGTTGGTCCAGCTGTGTTAGTTGTTGGTCGAGCTGTGGTGGTAGTTGCACTAGCTGTTGTAGTTGTTGGCTTAGATGTGGTAGTTGTTGGTCCAGAGGAGGTATTTGTTGTTCTAGATGTAGTAGTTGTTGGTCCAGCTGTGGTTGTTGTTGGTTCAGATGTGCTTGTATTTGGTCCTGCTGTTGTGGTAGTTGGGCCGGCCATGGTTGTTGGTGGGCCAGCTGCCGTAGTTGTTCGGCCAGCTATTGCTGTTGTTGCTCCAGATGTTGTTGTAGTTTGTCCAGCCGTTGTGGTATTTGGGCTAGCTGTTGGACTTTTTGGCTTAGATGTTTTAGTTGTTGGCCCAGCGGAGGTAGTAGATGGGGCAGCTGTGGTTGTTGTCGGGCCAGGTGTCGTAGTTGGTCCGCCCGCCATTGTTGTTGTTGGTCCAAATGTTGGTCTAATTGTCTTTGTTGGGGCAGCAGTGATTGTTGTTGGTCCAGCTGTGGTAGATGTTGGTTCAGCAGTGGTAGTTGCTGGTCCAGGTGTGCTTGTAGTTGGTCCAGCTGTCGTGGTAGTTGGGCCGGCTGTGGTTGTTGTTGGGCCAGATGTCATAGTTGTTCGGTGAGTTGATGATTTTGTTGGTCCAGATGTGGTTGTTCTTGGTCCAGCTGTGGTGGTAGTTGGGCGAGCTGTTGTAGTTGTTGGCTTAGAGGTGGTTGTTGTTGGTCCAGCTGTGGTAGTTGTTGGGGCAGCTATGGCCGTTGTTGGTCCGGCTGTGGTAGTTGTCGGGTTAGATGTGGAAATTGTTGGTCCAGCTGTGGTAGTAATTGGTCTAGCCGTGGTAGTTGTTGGTCCAGCTGTCGTAGTTCTTGTTCCAGTTGTTGTTTTTGGTCGAGCTGTGGTAGTTGTTGGTCCAGCTGTCGTAGTTGTTGGGGAAGCTGTGATCTTCACTGGTCCAATAGTGGTAGTTGTTGGTCCAGATGTGGTAGTTGTTAATCCAGCTGTTGTTGTTGTGGGGCTGGATGTTGTAGTTTTTGGCTTAGATGTGGTTGTTGTTGGTCCAGGGGAGGTAGTCGTTGGGGCAGCTGTGGTTGTTTTCGGGCTAGATGTGATAGTTGTTGGTCCAGCTGTGGTAGTTGTTGGGACAGCTGTGGCCGTCGTTGGTCCGTCTGTGGTCATTGTTGGTCCAGCTGGGGTTTTTGCTTGTCCAGCTGTGTTTGTTGTTTGGATATATGTGGTAGTTGTTGGTCCAGCTGTGGTAGTTGTTGGTCCAGCTGTGGTCTTTACTGGTCCATCTGTGGTCGTTGTTGGTCCATCTGTTGTCGTTTTTGGTCCAGCTGTGGTTTTTGTTGGTCCAAATGTAGTATTTTTTGGTCCAGATGTGGTCGTTGCTCGTCCAGCTGTTGTAGTTGTTGGTCCATCTGCGGTTTTTGTTCTTCCCGCTGTGTTTGTTGTTGGTCCAGCTGTGTTTGTTGTGGGGCTTGATGTTGTGGTAGTTGGACTAGCTGTGGTGGTAGTTGGGCTGGCTGTGGTAGTTGTTGGGTTAGATGTTGCAGTTGTTGGTCCAGCGGTAGTAGTTTGTCCAGGGTTCATAGTTGTTGGTCCAGCTGTGATAGTTGTTGGTGCAGCTGTTTTAGTTGCTGGTCCAACTGTTGTAGTTGTTGGTCCAGCTGTGGTAGTTGATGGTCCAGATGTCGTAGTTGTTCGGCGAGCTGTTGTATTTGTTGGCTTAGATCTGGTTGTTGTTGGTCCAGCGAAAATAGTTGTTGGGGCAGCTGTGATTGTTTTCTGGCTAGATGTGGTAGTTGTTGGTCCAGCGATGGTTGTTTTTGGGACAGCTGTGGCCGTTGTTGGTTCAGCTGTGGTAGTTGTTGGTCCAGCTGTGATTTTTGCTTGTCCAGCTGTGTTTGCTGTTTGGATAGATGTGGTAGTTGTTGGTCCAATTGTGGTCGTTGATGGTCCAGCAGTTTTAGTCATTTTTCCAGCTGTGGTTGTTGTTGGTCCAGCTGTGTTAGTTATGGGGCTTGATGTTGTGGTAGTTGGGCTAGCTGTGGTGGTAGTTGGGCTGGCTGTGGTAGTTGTTGAGTTAGATGTTGCAGTTGTTGGTCCAGCGGTAGTAGTTGTTTGTCCAGGGTTTGTAGTTGTTGGTCCAGCTGTGATAGTTGTTGGTGCAGCTGTTTTAGTTGCTGGTCCAGCTGTTGTAGTTGTTGGTCCAGCTGTGGTAGTTGTATGTCCAGATGTGGTTGTTGTTGGTCCAGCTGTGGTTGTTGTGGGGCTTGATGTTGTTGGTTTCGATGTGGTTGTTGTTTGTCCAGCGGTGGTAGTTGTTTGTCCAATGTTGGAAGTTGTTGGTTCTCCTGTGGTAGTTATTGGAGCAGCTGTTGTAGTTGTTGGGGAATCTGTGGACATTTTTGGTCCAGCAGTATTTGTTGTAGGGCTTGATGATGTGGTAGTTGGGCCAGCTATGGTTGTTGTTGGGCCAGCTGTCGTAGTTTTTTGGCCAGTTATTGTTGTTGATGGTCCAGCTGTGGTGGTAGTTGCGCTAGCTGTTGTAGTTATTGGCTTAGATGTGGTAGTTGTTGGTCCAGAGGAGGTAGTTGTTGGTCCAGCTGTTGTAGTTGTTGGTCCAGCTGTGGTTGTTGTCGGTCCAGCTGTGGTGGTTGTTGGTCCAGCTGTGGTTGTTGTGGGGCTTGATGTTGTCGCAGTTAGGCTAGATGTGGTTGTTGTTGGGCTGGCTGTGGTAGTTGTTGGGATAGATGCGGTAGTTGTTGGTCCAACTGTCGTTTTTGGGGCAGCGGTGGATGTAGTTGGTTCAGCTGAGATAGTTTTTTGTCCAGCTGTGGTAGTTGCTGGTCCAGCTCTGGTGGTTGCTGGTCCAGATGTTGTAGTTGTTGGTCCAGATGTAGTAGTTGTTGGTCCAGCTGTGGTTGTTGTTGTTCCAGCTGTGGTGGTTGTTGTTCCAGCTGTGGTTGTTGTGGGGCTTGATGTTGTGGCAGCTGTGGTTGTTGTTGGGCTGGCTGTGGTAGTTGTTGGGTTAGATGTGGTAGTTGTCGGTTCAGTTGTGGTAGTTGTTGGTCCAGCTGTGGTTGTTGTGGGGCTTGATGTTGTGGCAGTTGAGCCAGCTGTGGTGGTTGTTGGGCTTGTTGTAGCAGTTGTTGGTCCAGATGTGGTAGTAATTGGGCCAGCTGTGGTGGTAATTGGGCTGTCTTTAGTAGTTGTTGGTCCAGAAGTGGTAGAAGTTGGGGCAGCTGTGGTTGTTGTCGGGCCAGCTGTCGTAGTGGTTTTGCCTGCCGTTGTTGTTGTTGGTCCAGATGTTTGTCCAACTGACCTTGTTGGGGCAGCAGTGGTTGCAGTTGGTTCAGCTGTAGTTGTTGTTGGTTCAGATGTAGTAGTTGCTGGTCCAGCTGTAGTTGTTATTGGAGCAGCTGTTGTAGTTCTTTGGGAATCTGTGGTCATTTTTGGTCCAGCAGTATTTGTTGTAGGGCTTGATGATGTGGTAGTTGGGCCAGCTATGGTTGTTGTTGGGCCAGCTGTCGTAGTTGTTTGGCCAGTTATGGATGTTGTTTGTCCAGATGTAGTTGTTGTTGGTCCAGCTGTGGTGGTATTTGCGCTAGCTGTTGTAGTTGTTGGCTTAGATGTGTTAATTGTTGGTCCAGAGGAGGTAGTTGTTGGTCTAGATGTAGTAGTTGTTGGTCCAGCTGTTGTAGTTGTTGGTCCAGCTGTGGTTGTTGTCGGTCCAGCTGTGGTGGTTGTGGGGCTTGATGTTGTCGCAGTTGAGCTAGATGTGGTTGTTTTTGGGCTGGCTGTGGTAGTTGTTGGGTTAGATGCGGTAGTTGTTGGTCCAACTGTCGTTGTTGGGGCAGTGGTGGATGTAGTTGGTTCAGCTGAGGTAGTTTTTTGTCCAGCTCTAGTAGTTTTTGGTTCAGTTGTTGTAGTTGCTGGTCCAGCTGTGGTGGTTGCTGGTCCAGCAGTGGTGGCCGTTGGGCTAGCTGTGGTAGTTGTAGGTGCAGCTGTTGTACTTGTGGGTCCCGCTGTGATCGTTGTTGGTCCAGATGTTGTAGTTGTTGGTCCAGCTGTGGTAGTTGTTGGTCCAGCTGTGGTAGTTGTTGGTCCAGATGTGGTCGTTTTTGGCGCAGCTGTTGAAGCTGTTGGTCCAGCTGTGGTAGTTGTTGGTCCAGCTGTGGTTGTTGTGGGGCTTGATGTTGTGGTGGTTGTTGGGCTTGCTGTAGTAGTTGCTGGTCCGGAAGTGGTAGTAGTTGGGGCAGCTGTGGTTGTTGTCGGGCCAGCTGTCGTAGTGGTTTGGCCTGCCGTTGTTGTTGTTGGTCCAGATGTTTGTCCAACTGACCTTGTTGGGGCAGCGGTGGTTGCAGTTGATTCAGCTGTGGTTGTTGTTGGTTCAGCTGTAGTAGTTGCTTGTCCAGCTGTGGTAGTTCCTTGTCCAGCTGTGGTGGTTGTTGGTCCAGCTGTGGTGGTAGATGGGCTGGCTGTGGTAGTTGTTGTTCCAGCGGTGGTAGTTGTTTGTCTAGGGTTAGAAGTTGTTGATCCAACTGTGGTAGTTGTTGTTTGAGCTGTTGCAGTTGTTGGTCCAGCTGTGGTTGTTAGTGGTCCAGTTTTGGTTGTTGTGGGGCTTGATGTTGTGGTAGTTGGGCTTGCTGTGGTAGTTGTTGGTTCAGATGTGGTAGTTGTTGGTCCAGCTGGGGTTGTTGTTGGTCCAGCTGTTGTAGTTGTTTGCCCAGCTGTGGGAGTTGTTGGTGCAGCTGTGGTAGTTGTTGGTCCAGCTGCCGTAGTTGTTCGACCATCATCTGATTTTGTTGGTCCAGCTGTGGTCATTGTCTGTGCAGCTGTGGAAGTTGTTGGGTTAGATGTGGTAGTTGTTAGTACAGCAGTGGTGGTAGTTGGGCCGGCTGTGGGTGATGGTGGGCCAGCTGCCGTAGTTTTTCGGCCACCTATTGATGTTGTTGGTCCAGATGTGGTTGTTGCTGCTCCAGCTGTGGTAATTGTTGGTGCAGCTGTTGAAGTTGTTGGTCCAGCTGTGGTGGTTGTTGGTCGAGTTGTGGTTGTTGTGGAGGTTGATGTTGTGACACTTGGGCTGGCTGTGGTAGTTGTTGGGTCAGATGTGGTATTCATTTTTCCAACTGTCGTTGTTGGGGATGCGGTGGATGTAGTTGGTTCAGCTGAGGAGGTTTTTTGTCCAGTTTTAGTAGTTTTTGGTTCAGCTGTGGTTGTTGTTTGTCCACCGGTGCTGGCTGTTGGGCTTGCTGTAATAGTTGTTCGTCCAGCTGTGGTAGTTGTTTTTCCAGGGTGGGTTGTTGTTGTTCCAGCTGTGGTAGTTGTTTTTCCAGGGTTGGTAGTTGTGGTTCCAGCTGTGGTACTTGTAGGTGCAGGTGTTGTAGATGTTGCTCCAGCTGTGGTCGTTTTTGGTCCAGATGTAGTAGTTGTGGGTCCAGCTCTGGTAGTTTTTGGACTTGCTGTGGTTGTTGTTGGTTCAGCTGTTGTAGTTGTTTGTCCAGCTGTGGTCTTTGTTGGTCCAGATGGGGTAGATGTTGCTCCAGCTGTGGTCTTTGGTGGCCCAGCTGTTGTAGTTGATGGTCCAGCTGTGGTAGTGGTTGGACTAGCTGTGGTGGCTGTTGGTTCAGCTGTTGTAGTTGTTGGTCCTACTGTGGTAGTTGTTGTTGCTGATGTTGTAGTTGTTGGTCCAGCTGTGGTCATTGTTGGTCCAGCTGTGGTAGATGTTGGTCCGGCTGTCGTGGTAGTTGGGCCGGCTGTGGTTGTTGGTGATCCAGCTGCCTTCGTTTTTCGGCCATCATATGATGTTGTAGGTCCAGATGTGGTTGTTTTTGGTCGAGCTGTCATTGTTGGTGGTCCAGCTGTGGTTGTTGTGGGACTTGATGTTGTGGTATTTGGGCCAGCTGTGGTGGTAGTTGGGCTGGCTTTGGTAGTTGTTGGTGCAGCTGTTGTAGTTGTTTGTCCAGCTGTGGTCGTTGTTGGTCCAGCTGGGGTAGTTTTTGTTGCAGCTGTTGTAGTTGTTGGTCCAGCTTTCATGGTAGTTGGGCCGGCTGTGGTTGTTGGTGATCCAGCTGCCTTAGTTTTTCGGCCATCATATGATGTTGTTGGTCCAGATGTGGTTGTTTTTGGTCCAGCTGTGGTTGTTGGTGGACCAGCTCTGGTTGTTGTGGGACTTGATGTTGTGGTATTTGGGCCATCTGTGGTGGTAGTTGGGCTGGCTGTGGCAGTTGTTAGTCCAGCTGTGGTTGTTGTTGGTCCAGCTGTTGTAGTTGTTGGTCCAGCTGTGGTAGTTGTTGGTCCAGCTGTGGTCGTTGTTGGTCCAGCTGTTGTAGTTGTTGGTCCAGCTGTGGTAGTTGTGGGGCTTGATGTTGTTGTAGTTGGGCCAGCTGTGGTGGTAGTTGGGCTGACTGTGGTAGTTGTTGGTCCGGTTGTTGTTGCTGGTGCAGCTGTGGTCGTTGTTGGGCTGGCTGTGGTAGTTGTTGGTGCAGCTGTTGTAGTTCGTTTTCCAGCAGTGGTCGTTGTTTGTCCAGCTGTTGGATTTTTTGGTCCAGCTGTGGTAGTACTTGGTCCAGATCTGGTAGTTGTTGGTCCAGCTGTGGTTGTTGATGTTTCAGCTGTTGCAGTTGTTGGTCCAGCTTTTGTAGTTGTTGTTCCAGCTGTGGTGGTTGTTGGTCCAGATGTTGGTGCAGCTGTTGTAATTGTTGGTCCAGGTGTGCTTGTATTTGGTCCTGCTCTCGTTGTAGTTGGGCCGGCTGTGGTTGTTGGTGGTCCAGCTGTGGTTGTTGTGGGGCTTGACGTTGTGGTAGTTGGGCCAGCTGTGGTGTTATTTAGGCTGGCTGTTGTAGTTGTTGGTCCAGTTGTGGTCATTGTTGGTCCAGATGTAGTAGTGGTTGGTGCAGCTGTGGTAGTTGTTTGGATGGCTGTGGTAGTTGTTGGTGCAGCTGTTGTAGTTGTTTTTCCTGCTGGGGTCGTTTTTTGTCCAGCTGTAGGATTTGTTGGTCCGGCTATGGTTGTACTTGTCCCAGATGTGGTAGTTGTTAGTCCAGCTGTGGTTGTCATTGGTCCAGATGTGGTTGTTGTTGGGCTTGGTGATGTGGTAATTGGGCTAGCTGTGGTGGTTGTTGTGTTAGATGTGGTAGTTGTTGGTCCAGCGGTGGTAGTTTTTTGTCCAAGGTTGGTAATATTTGGTCCAGCTGTGGTAGTTGTTGGTGCAGCTGTTGTAGATGTCGTTCCAGCTATTGTGGTTGTTGGTCCAGATGTAGTCGTTGTTTCCGCAGCTGTTGTTGTTGGTCCAGCTGTGGTAGTTGTTGGGCTGGCTGTGATAGTTGTTTGTCCTGCTGTGGTCGTTGTTTGTCCAGCTATTGGATTTGTTGGTCCAGCTGTGGTAGTACTTGGCCCAGATGTCGTTGTTGTTGGTTCATCTGTTGTAGTTGTTGGTCCAGCTGTTGTAGTTTTTGGTCCTGCTGTGGTCATTGTTGGTCCAGCTTTTGTAGTTGTTGGTCCAGCTGTGGTCGTTGTTGGTCCAGCTGTGGTTGTCAATTGTCCAGCTGTGGTTGTTGTGGGGAATGATGTTGTGGTAGTTGGGCTAGCTATGGTGGTTGTTGTGCTGACTCTGTTAGTTGTTGGGTTAGATGTGGTAGTGGTTGGTCCAGCTGTGGTAGTTATTTGTCCAGGGTTGGTAGTCGTTGGTTCAGCTGTGGTAGTTGTTGGTGCAGCTGTTGTAGATCCTGCTCCAGTTGTGGAAGTTGTTGGTCGAGCAGTGATTGTTGTGGGGCTTGATGTGGTGGTAGTTGGGCTGGCAGTGGTAGTTGTTGGTGCAGATGTTGCAGTTGTTTGTCGAGCTGTGGTCGTTGTTTGTCTAGCTGTTGGATTTGTTGGTCCAGGTGTGGTAGTTGTTGGTTCAGCTGTTGTAGTTGTTGGTCCAGATGTGGTCGTTATTGTTGTGGTTGTTGTTCCAGCTGTGGTCGATGTTGGTCCAGATGTGGTAGATGTTGCTCCAACTGTGGTCGTTGTTGGTCCAGCTGTGGTAGTTGTTGGTCCAGCTGTTGTAGTTGTAGGGCCAGATGTGGTAGATGTTGCTCCAGCTGTGGTGGCTGTTGTTGCAGCTGTTGAAGTTCTTGGTCCAGCTGTGGTAGATGTTGCTCCAGCTGTGGTCGTTGTTGGTCCAGATGTGGTAGATTTTTCTCCAGCTGTGGTTGTCATTGGTCCAGCTGTGGTATTTGTGGGGATTGGTGTTGTGGTAGCTGTGGAGATTGTTGTACTGGCTGTGGTAGTTGGTGGGTTTGATGTGGAAGTTGTTTGTCCAGGGTTGGAAGTTGTTGGTCCAGCTGTGGTCGTTGTTTGTGCAGCTGTAGCAGTTGTTGGTCCAGCTGTTGTAGTTGTTGGTCCAGATGTGGTAGATAATGCTCCAGCTGTGGTCGTTGTTTGTCCAGCTGTTATAGTTGTGGGTCCAGCTGTGGTAGTTATTGGTCCAGCATTTGTAGTTGTTGGTCCAGCTGTGGTCGTTGTTGGTCCAGGTGTGGTAGACGTTTTTCCAGCTGTGGTGGCTGTTGTTGCAGCTGTTATACTTGTTGGTCCAGCTGTGGTAGTTTTTCGTGCAGCTGTTGTAGTTGTTGGGCCAGCTGTGGTAGTTGTTGGTCCAGGAGTGCTTGTAGTTGTTCGGCCAGCATCTGATGTTGTAGGTCCAGATGGGGTTGTTGCTTGTCCAGCAGTGCTTGTTGTGGGGCTTGATGTTGTTGTGGTTGGGCCAGCTGTGGTGGTAGTTATTTTTCCAGCTGTTGGATTTGTTGGTCCAGCTGTGGTAGTTGTTGGTCCAGCTGTGGTTGCTGTTGGTTCATCTATTGTAGTTATTGTTCCAGCTGTTGTAGTTGTTGTTCCAGATGTGGTTGATGTTGCTCCAGCTGTTGTCGTTGTGGAGCTTGGTGTTGTGGTTGTTGTGCTGGCTGTGGTAGTTGATGATGCAGCTGTTGTAGTTGTTGGTCCAGCTGTGGTAGTTGTTGGTGCAGATGTTGTAGTTATTGGTCCAGCTGGGGTAGTTGTTGGGCTGGCTGTGGTAGTTGCTGGTGCAGCAGTTGTAGTTGGTTGTCCAGCAGTGGTCGTTGTTTGTCCAGCTGTTGTAGTTGTTGGTCCAACTGTGGTCGTTGTTGGTCCAGATGTGGTAGATGTTGCTCGAGCTGTGGTTGTTGTTGGCCCAGCTGTTGTAGTTGTTGGTCCAGCTGAGGTCGTTGTTGGTCCAGATGTGGTAGAGGTTGCTCCAGCTGTGGTGGCTGTTGTTGCAGCTGTTGTCGTTGTTGGTCCAGCTGTTGTAGTTGTTGTTCCAGCTGAGGTCGTTGTTGGTCCAGATGTGGTAGAGGTTGCTCCAGCTGTGGTGGCT
>JAOPJL010011780.1:0-14407 GCA_027123545.1 Trisopterus esmarkii | reverse complement strand
TCCTTCACTTGGGCTAAGGACTCATTTCCTACCCGGAGTAGGCAATCCACCGGTTTCCTGCTAAGAGTCATGGCCTCTTAGCAGGCAGCACTAGTGAAAACCTAATTATGCATGAAAAAAAGAAATACCGTTATATATCGTAAAACCATTAGAATTTAGAAAAACACCATGATATTAATTTTTGGTCATACCACCCAGCACTAGTTTAAGGTTGCAATTTTTAAAACATAACATTAAAATGATGACACTAACAAAGCTAATTCCCCAGCCCAATTATATATATTTATTATGGGACGTTATATTCCGTTATACGTTAACGGTAGTGAGGTGAAAAGCTTGACACATTTCAGTGTCTCAGACGATGATTCAAATACGTCACACGATTTCATTTATAAAAACACGAGGCTTATCATTATTACGACTAACTGTATTGTGCACTCATATAATAAACACTATCAACATTGAGGTTAGTCGCCATTTTCCAACACTATCATTAAAATAATATACAGAAGGTAAGGTAATCCACGCTCGTACGATCATTCTCACGAAGGATCTTTTGACCTATTAACATGAACGCGCGTGCACTGCTCTTACGACGTTTGTAGGCTTGTAGCTGTCCACTGACACGGTGCTGAAATGGGCTCTGTAGGAGGGGGAGATGCAAGGGTGTTAGATTAAACAATATTTTGTGGCAGCAAATAAATATCTCCCGATCAAGGCCAACAGGAGAGTATCCTACAAAAATAATAGACTAATATGAATGCTACAAATATTAAAACAATTGATTAGGCCTAGGCCGACATGCTATATCAGTCCTAATCCTGAATGCACCATACAATTTTTCACGGCATGTTCCCCCCTGAAATAATTCCATATTAGAAAAATTAAAAATATATTTGTGTGACACCTATAGCATTTATCTAATTTCTGAAACATGCTTTGCGCTGCAAAGAGGGCAGACTTTCTCTGATTCCGCATAAGGTTTCTTTGATTGGTGCGCACTCTCTAGTCTAGAATCTTTGGTGGGTAAAGATTAAAAATGCAACGTTCCATTAATTCGCAAACGACCTCCACACGAGCAATGGAATCATATGATTTTATTATTTGCCTTGTAACGTGGCGTTTGATCTGTAGCCTACATTTCGGCTGCACATGTATGTTTGGAATTTTAAATTGCTGCAATAAATTATATTTTTGTTGACTTCTAACATGTCTCTGTCTTTGCTGTTTAAATCTATCAGTAGTCTACGAGTGATATATCGGCGGTAGCCACTGTTTTTGGGGTATTGCGAAATTGCGCCAGCTGGACATTCAGTGGTATTGGATGTGTTTTAATAAAACATATCCAACACCACTGAATGTCCAGCTGGTGACTCCACTGAGGCTATATAGTAACGATGCTCTTAGCGTTCTAAGAGGAGCTGGAGCCCTCGAGCCCCCTTAGCTACGAGGGTCTTAACGATGTTCGTTACGCAACAATGCTTTTGGGAAACGGTGTGAAAACTCTACGATGCTCATGCAATGAACTTTACGAACCACTTAGGCTAACGATGCTTCCGAGTAACGGGGCCCAGGACAGTCCCATAAACCTTCAAAGCAAATTCGAGGTTGCCAGCTCATGAGCCCTAGCGCCACCAAACCACTAACCCTATTCATCCAATATTCACAAACAAGGTATCATTGGAATCTTTGGGCTAAGCCGAGTTCAACGCACCCTACGTAGTCGTTTTGCACCGTGATGTATTTTCCACCATCTTGGTTTATGTCAAAAACCTTCTAAATACCTCTCCTATCACAATTTTTGTCCAATCATCTCGAAACATGGTACAGATGATGATCAGACCATGCGCCACAAAAGTTAACAAAGATTCTTCAAATTCAAAACTGTTTGGCCGAGACAGCCAATTTAATTCAACCGCAAAGCCGCCAAACAGGAAGTAAGCTAATTTCTCAACAGCCCTTTGATGACCTTTGACCACTAGGGGGCACTGTAATTAATAAAGATGTGTTTTAACTCCTCTCTCTTCACATGAGTGTATTCAAAGTCTGGTGATACTATCAGACCTCCCCATATAGCTTGTAGATATTTCTCACGGAATATCTACGACAGCCAATCAAATTTGACCGCAAAGCCGCAAAACAGGAATCAAGCCAATTTCTCAGCAGCTCAATGACGTATCATAACCAAACTTGCTACAAAGACCCATGACATCACCATCATGGGGACACTCAATGAATTTGGTGACATTTGACCTCTAGGGTGTGCTGTAATTAATGAAGATATGTTTTACCTCCTCTCTTCACATGAGCATATTTCAAACCTATTTTCAATGTCTGGTGATACTGTCAGACATCTTCCTATAGCCAATAAAGTATTTCTTATAACATCAGAAATTGTAAAAAAAAATTACATATTAATCACATATTAAACACATTAACTTACATATCCACAGGCCACAAATTCTGTTGAATCTTCATGAAACTTCTTCAGGCCAAGTTGAACACGTGTCAAACAGCTTTCTCAAATTCAAAACCGTTTGGCCATGACAGCCAATCAATGAGACGGCGAAGCCGCCAAACAGGAAATAAGCCAGTTTCTCAGCAATTCTTTAACATATCATAGCCAAACTTGGTACATAGACTCATGACATCATCCCGGGGACATCCAAACAATTTGGTGACCTTTGACCTCATGGGGACGTCAAACAGGAAGTGAGCTCATATCTCTGCAAGGCTTTCATGTATCCAAACCAAACTTGGCACATATTATGACCCTGTCCTGATGATGCCCATGTAATTTGGTGACATTTGATCTCTAGGGGGGCATTAAAACCACTGTCTGACATAGATCTATCTTGTTGCTGTGGCTACTCTGGTCTATTCTGCAAATTAGTTTATGGAGTCCTATTCAGTTTGCCCCTCATTGCTGGCGGCGGGGCCCTGAACTCCAGGTGGGTTCTCCCTGCACACCTGGAGCGCCGGCCTCAGGCTGCTGACTGGAGGCGGGGCGGATCCTCTCTCTGAGCGGTGATAAGGAGCCGGCGAGCAGAGCAGAGTGGAGCCTGCGGGGGGCCCCCCCCCCTCACAGCTATATTTATTATTGGGGGTCAAGCAGCGAAGCTGTGAGACAACCATTGTTATTCTACGTTTTCCTATTATTATCCTGCCATTGGAATCTATGGCAGTCCATGGCGCAATCTTTAGATCACTAAAATAGCACCAAGTATCATTTGCGCTGGAAGACGACTCCGCTTTTCGCCGACATGCCTCTCCAGGCGCAGGTGTAGTGGTGCCTGATTGCTGTGGGGGAAAATCAGCTTTGCACACACTTTTGCAAACTAGCAACGATACATGCGTCGGTGTAGAAAGTCAATTGCGCTGGGTGCAAGATAGGGCCCAGTGTGTTATTTAACATTGGAGACCGTTTTCAACATGTTTCATTCCGTCCTTCTAGTTGCAGAGATCGCTGGTGCTAGGCTAGCGCAAGTCAATGGGAATCTGCTAGCCTGCCAATAAAAACAGTTTAACCCAATCCAAAGTACATCCGAGACAAACAATTATAACGGCAGACTATCTATGTAAATGTGTTGATAGAATAATGTTAGAAATAAAACTACCCTTGCTTCGCATTGCATTTAGTTTAAAATCCCTGTAGTTAGAAGCAGGCTACGGCAGTGGTGGGCTGATATCACCTGGAGAGCGCTTCTCTGTTTTTCGTTCTGCTGTAATGAATTCTTTGCTACACTGGAGCAAAGTGATATTCCGCTGCTGCTGAGAAAGTAGTCCCTCAAAATGTAATGCGATTATTGCGATACAAGGATCGTTTTTTTTCTAAAATATGTTCTATCAACACAGACATTTACATCAAGTCTGGTGTTATAATTGATTTGCCCCCATCGACTTTTGCTAGCCAAGCACCAGTGATTTCTGCAATAGTGCAGCAACTTAATGGCATATTTCAAGAGAATCGTTCAAATTGTATGCAAGCATGACATTTGGCACAGATACTAAGGGTCACGTTTTGTGACAAAGGCGTTGGCCACCCAAAAATTCAACATGGTGGCCATTTTTTCAAGATGGTTGCTATTTCTGTCAAATGCTCATTCTGTAAATCGTTCAAACAGTGATGTAGGCATAACATTTTGTGAAAATACTCTCTTAAGAATGATTTTTTGGAAAATGGTGCTTGTCCCTCTCAAGTTCAAGTTGGCCGCCATTTCTCTTGAATCCTGGTGATGCTATCATCAAATTTGGTAAAAAATATTCTTCAAGGAACATTCTCATGGAAAAAGGTGTGTGCCACTGAAAAGTTCAAGATGGCCACCATTTCTGTCAGCTCAATTTAATGTGTGTGAAGGAAGGTTTTGTTTAATAGAGTGAACGTCATTACACAAAAAGGGCACAGTCAGCTGATCTAGTTTTACTTACTGACTAGAAGTAATAGTATAGCTAAGTTTAGTGTCCCAAATGATGTCTAACAGCCCCTTGTCAATTAGCTATCAATATATGTAGTTCGATAGCCGCACCTGAATCGACAGGTCAGCCAGCGTGGGAGTGCCGAGCTAAAGGTAAGCGAGGCAATGCATGACTTGTTCATGTATGCTTACCTAGAAGGTGTACAGATCACATGGGACTTAAATGGCCTCTCTCATTCTTCAGCAAACTAAGTCAATACCCACCTGTTCTGACTGATGGTGCCTTGGAGATCCTTGAGAAGTTTGTGGTCCTGCTGTATGAATGATCAAGCACGGCTGTTAGTGTAGATGAGGCTAGACTTGACATGTTTGCCCGAAAGCAGAGGCCATATGAAGCCATTCCTCCAACAAGAGCAGCTCTGCTTCAACACACTAAACGTGCTATCAGGCAGGCTGCATATGGGGTCAAGCAATTCACTGTCAGCCAGAAGCAGAGAGTCCTGCTGACTGGGGATGGAAAAAGCTTGGTGAACAATGGGGGGTCTTCTGGACAGTAAATGCACCAGTTGCACAAAGTTGTGAACAACTAGCCAAGTGTGGCTGCAAATCAGAGTGCTGTGGAAGATGCAAACGTTTTAGATTGGCTTTCACTTGCACAGAAATGTACAATTGCATATGTGAATAAAAAAGTAAGTAGCCTTGCGGTGGGCTGGGAGCCGATTTCCTGATTCTGGACTGTGATGTATATGTACACCTTCCTGGATATGCTGCCCCCAATACAATGCTGACTGCCAAGCTGTGAGGCATTGGCTACCATTTTAAACTTTATTATGACTCGGCAGGGCACAACCTCTCAATCTCAGGTTGGAAACTCTAACCACAAGGACTTTGAGCTGGTAAAAATGTGAATAGAACTTATGTTTGGTTTTTTCTCAATCCTTCCTTTTTACTCCCAACAGAGTACACTATTAACGCAACACCCACCTTGAAGAATGAATCTTGAAGTTTTGCGATTGCCTTTTTCTCAAAGTGTGACCGTTAGAGTATTTTTTCTAACATGCATGTGTGCATCAGTGTACATACCAGCATACCATCTTGGAAATGGTCTCCATCTTGAATTTTTTATTGGCCATCCAATCTTTCCAAAAAGTGGCCTTAACAGAGTATTTGTGGCATATTTTCTGTATCACTATTTGGAAACAGTGGCAATGAACATAGACAGGAATGGCACCCATCTTAAAAAATGGTTTCCATTATGAATTTCTACTGCCCACTTCTTTTTCTAACAGTGGCCCTTCCTCTCTGGACTGCACCTTGCCGTGGTTGAGAGGCTTGTGTACTCCAATGAAGCTGAGAGCTATGCTGGCAGGGACTTTATATCCCTGGCAAGTTTAACTAAGCCGGACAGGCCATCTTGAAGATGGTCGCCATCCTGAATTTTTGAGTGGCACATACCGTTTTCCAAAAGGACATCTTGAAAAATGGCTGCCATTTTGAATTTTTGAGTGGCCAACGCCTTTTTCCAAAATAGTGGACCTTAGAGAGTATCTGTGCCAAATTTCATGCTTGTAAACCAAAGTGAACGATTATTTTTACTAATCTGCTGCACTACAACTAGAAGGACTGAATGAAACGTGTTAAAAACGGTCTCCAATGATAAATAACTCACTGGCTCACTTGAAATGATGTCTGATGTCCAAAATTCCGAACTACCCCTTTAAATTGATAATGTTTAACTTTTTGGAATGCAACTCATTCAGCCGCATGTATGCCCATTGAAAATGAACTAATTTTAGTACAATAAAAAGGGGCTAGATATTTTGCCAGGTCAAAAGTTCAGTCTGAAAAAATATGTATCGCCTATATAACTTTGGCTAGGAAAGAAGAAACATGTACAGTATATTCTTCATTCAGTGTGCATTATAGGGAAGGTATACATATTTTGGCAATTTTTTTCATATTTATTTCTGCAGGGTGTGATTGAAAGGCTCTAAAATTGCGATAGGCCTACATCATTAGGCATACCATAATCAATGTTATTGTTTTTTCTGGATATTTTGCAAGGACAACTGTAGGTTTTGCAACTGAAATGTGGATTAGCCTACAGGAATAAAATATAATCAGCTGGTTTTGAGTAGACAGCTGTTTGGCCACGTAGCAATGAATGAATAAAGATCGTAAACACTTAGGAAAAATAAACATTTTGACAGATTTTCCATAAATGACTACTTTACAACCTTGTTGATAACTAACATTTCGAAAAACATCAGCCTAGGGTGCATTTGAAACGTAATGTATACTTCTGCCTGCATTGGATGCATGCACGCTCATACAATTCTTATCGGGAGTTACTACATTGGCATGACACCTGAATGAAAACAAGCCAAAATGAAATTTAGTAACAACGCTATTTTTAAAATGTAAGGAGTAGAAAGTACAGATATTGGCGTGAAAATGTAAGCAGTAGTTGTATTGTAAATTTGACAGAAAAATAATTACTCAGTAAAGTATAGATACCAAAAGTATTTGTACTTCGTTACTTGACACCTGCATTTTATATATTTTTGCACAGCGAATAGAGCCACCTAATAAATATATTTTTTTGTTTTTCTTCCAGGCCACGGAACAGAAAACTAAAGGTAAGCTGTGCTAAGATCTTTTAAAATTGCTTTGACCTAAATTTGCCCTACATCAAAACCGATTGTTTGATGCCATGTCCTCTGCAGCCTTCCTGAATTTAAAATACATTCAAACTGCTAGAGGGCTTTAACTCCAGAGCCAAAGTGGCGGCCATGTGTTGGAGGAAGCCTAATAAGCTCATCGCAGCTGCATCCAGGGGCCTCCCTGGGCCCATTATGGTGAGCCTAGGAAGACAAAAAAGCACCAGAAATGATGCTGGGAAACATGAGCCTCTAGCCGCACATGCAAAAGTCTGTTTTAGCAAATCGACAAAGAATTAGCAAGGTCCAATGGCCTATGCAAAGTACGAGAAAGTTCGGCAGCTTAACTGGTATATTTGATGCAGGGATCTATGTAAGCACTTGGAGTGTCCACCTGTCTTTTTCCCTGCACCTTGTGGTCAGAGACCAAATCCCTGTGCTTTGATGAACTAGGTGGTTCAGAGCTCTGATCTCCTGAGCCTACGGAATAGTAAGACGTGGGTAGGAGGATGACGGGAACAGGGCTTAAGGCTTGGAAGAGATTGCCGGAGTAAAAATTGAATTTAAGAGCCCGCCCATCCTCCTTGCTTGGGGGTCTCTCCTCAAGTTTGATGCAAGAAAAGGCAATTACAGGATCAGTTTCTACAGTAGAGAGATTCTGTTTTCTGTGTGGGTCAAAGTCATCCCTCGAATTTTTTGGTCGAGGGTGACCAACAAGATGTCCACAATCACCTCCTCTCAATCTCCCAGCTAAGCTCAATGAGTCTTAATGGACTGCAAGTCTGGCTCACTGCTGGCTACCTCACAGCACACTATAATATCTTTCTATAGTATCTTTCTTTCCTTTGCTCTGTCTGTCTCTTTGCTCTCTCTGTATTTATGTACAGTATGTATGTCTGTCTTTGTCTCTTGTCCCTATGTCTCTCTTTATGTGTCTCTCTCACTCTCTAATTGTCTCTCACTCTGCCTCCCCTGCATCACAAACAAGCTTTTTTTCTATTTAGTTTGTGTTAAGCACATGGCCATGGTTTGACCACGGCAGTTGGCCCCTCTCTCTTATCATGACTCATTTGACAGTTTCATATCCATTCCGCTGCGTATTTTAGTGCTAAATATAACCTATTTTATTATTCCTGATTATTCTGTGGAAAGAAGTGAACCGTGTAAAAGACTCAAAGTGAGTAAGTTCTATCAATCCGTTTCTAAACCATGATATACTGTATGTCAAATATTGATAGTGCATTACTATCAAAGGGCACTTTCGAATAATATCAGTACTTGATACGTGATTGAACATACGTGATAACTTCGTTAGGGTTGTTTCTAGGCACTTTAAGATTTCCACAAACATTACCAGATATATCTTTTTATTTTATAATTAAAGAAACCCACACAGCACTGACAAACATGGCTACCATGCTTTCTCAGTCAGCTCTCACATGCACATGCATCAGCACGTACACACCTACAGATTCTGATAACCTACGGGTCAGTATGTCTGCACGTGAAACCAATAAAATTCGGTCCTTTGGGGTATGTACTGCTGTCTGTCTGACATCTAAAACCCCTGTGAACTAGCTTGAAGACTTGTGGCCCAGCACCAAACTATGTGGGATTACTCCACAGTCCAGAGGGAGTTATAACACCTAGACAGCTACCTACTGAAGTAACGTCTAAGATCCAAAGGATTCCCTTTCCTCCCCTTCATATTGGCTACGGATAAAGTTCACTGCAAGGCTTTGATTGCACAGCACCTCTTCCTCCTCACGGCCCAAAGAATAAAATGAGAGATTAAGGAAAGACTCAACATGCATCCACATTCATATAGTTAGGAATCGTATGAAATCTGTATGAATCCTATTGTATTTGTTATTATTATTATTAGGGGTCCTACGATCCTTAGGAACCCTTTTGTATTCGGTAGTATTCTTCTTATTATTATTTTTAACCTGACTTTTTTGCTCCAAAGGTTATAAAATTCGGCAGGCTTGTAGAACTCGTGAAGTTAATTAGGGAATCAAAAGATGGGTCAGAATAACACATAGGTGGCGCTATAACAAGGCCTTGAAGTTCAGGAATTCAACAGGCTGGCATTACCACTAGGAAGCTGCAATTTGCATGAAACTTGTAAGGCATGCACCATTTGTCATGATAAACAACTTTCTCATTGCAACCCATATGGTCAGACCCTTGGGATCTAGTCTAGTGACCCCAACTTGACCAAACACCCACACATTGACTCCTTTGGTGCCGAAAGTGGGAAAAGCTGAAAACTTGGCACACATGTACCAGGTGACTGTGGGACTATATGGTGTTAACGAAGGAACACCATATAAGAAAGGAACGAAGGAAAGAAAAGAAGTAATGGAGAGGAACGAAATAAAAGGAAAGACGGAAAGAAGGAAAGGAATGAAGAAAAGGAAAGAAGGAAAGGAAAGGAACAAAGGAAAAGAAAGGAACGAAGGAAAGGAAAGAAGGAAAGTAATTAAGGAAAGGAATGAAGGAACGCAAAGAAGGAAAGGAAAGGAACGAAGGAAAGGAAACAAAGGACTGGAAAGAAGGAAAGGAAAGAAGGAAAGGAACGAAGGAAAGGAACGAAGGAAAGGAACGAAGGAAAGAACAGAAGTAATAGAGAGGAACGAAATAAAAGGAAAGACGGAAAGGAAAGAAGGAAAGGAAACAAAGGACTGGAAAGAAGGAAAGGAAAGAGGGAAAGGAATGAAGGAATGGAAAGAAGGAAAAGGAACGAAGGAAAGGAATGAAGGAAAAGAACAAAGGGAAGGAACGAAGGAAAAGAAAGGAGGACTGAAACAAAGGAAAGGAACGAAGGAATGGAAAGAAGGAATGGAAAGAAGGAAAGGAAAGAAGGAAAGGAACGAAGGAAAGGAAAGAAGGAAAGAGAAGAAGTAATGGTAAGGAAAGAAATAAAAGGAAACACGGAAAGAAGGAAAGGAAACAAAGGACTGGAAAGAAGGAAAGGTAAGAAGGAAAGGTAAGAAGGAAAGGTAAGAAGGAAAGGAATGAAGGAAAGGAAAGAAGGAAAGGAAAGGAATGAAGGAAAGGAAAGAAGGAAAGGAAAGGAACGAAGGAAAGGAAACAAAGGACTGGAAAGAAGAAAAGGAAAGAAGGAAAGGAATGAAGGAAAGAAGGAAAGAAAATAAGTAATGGAGAGGAACGAAATAAAAGGAAAGACGGAAAGAAGGAAAGGAATGAAGGAAAGGAAAGAAGGAAAGGAAACAAAGGACTGAAAAGAAGGAAAGGAATGAAGGAATGGAAAGAAGGAAAAGGAACAAAGGAAAAGAACAAAGGACAGGATAGAAGGAAAGGAAAGAAGGAATGAAACAAAAGAAAAGGAATGAAGGAAAGGAACGAAGGAAAGGAAACAATAAAGGACTGGAAAGAAGGAAAGGAAAGAAGGAAAGGAACGAATGAAAGAAAATAAGTAATGGAGAGGAACAAAATAAAAGGAAAGACGGAAAGAAGGAAAGGAATGAAGGAAAGGAAAGAAGGAAAGGAAAGGAACAAAGGAAAAGAAAGGAAAGAAGGAAAGGAAACAGGACTGGAAAGAAGGAATGGAACGAAGGAAAGGAACGAAATAAAAGGAAAGACAGAAAGAAGGAAAGGAAAGGAATGAAGGAAAGGAACGAATGAAAGGAACAAAGGAATGGAAAGAAGGGAAGGAACGAAGGAAAGGAAAGAAGGAAATAAAAAGGAGAGGAACGGAGGAAAGGAAAGAAGGAAAGGAACGAAGGAAAAGAACAAAGGAAAGGATAGAAGGAATGAAACAAAGGAAAGGAACGAAGGAAAGGAAAGACGGAAAGGAAAGGAACAAAGGAAATCAATGAAGGAAAGGAAAGAAGGAACGGAAAGAAGGAAGGAAGCGAAGGAAAGGTACAAAGGCAAGGAGCAAAGGAAAGGAACAAAGGAATGGA
Source organism: Trisopterus esmarkii (assembly GCA_027123545.1). Classification (NCBI taxonomy): domain Eukaryota; kingdom Metazoa; phylum Chordata; class Actinopteri; order Gadiformes; family Gadidae; genus Trisopterus; species Trisopterus esmarkii. The sequence continues at coordinate 3,400 of JAOPJL010011780.1, read as the reverse complement.
ACGAAGGAAAAGAAAGAAGGAAAGGAAAGAAGGAAATAAAAGAAGGAATAGAAAGGAATGAAATAAAAGGAAATATGGAAAGAAGGAAAGGAGAAAAGGAAAGGAACAAAGGAAAGGAAAGAGGGAAAGGAGGAAAGGAATGAAGGAAAGGAAAGAAGGAAAGAAGAAAAGTAATGAAGGAAAGGAAACAAAGCACAGGCAAGAAGGAAAGGAAAGAAGGAAAGGAGCTCAGAAAAGGAAAGAAGAAAATGAAGGGAATGAAGGAAAGGAAAGAAGGAAAGGAACAAAAGAAAGGAATGAAGGAAAGGAAACAGGACTGGAAAGAAGGAAAGGAACGAAGGAAAGGGACGAAGGAATGGAAAGAAGGAAAGGAAAGAAGGAAAGGAACAAAATAAAGGGAAAGACAGAAAGAAGGAAAGGAAAGGAATGAAGGAAAGGAAAGAAGGAAAGGAAACAAAGGAATGGAAAGAAGGAAAGGAAAGAATGAAAGGAACAAAGGAAAGGAAACGAAGGGGAGGAAAAAAGGAAAGGAATGAAGGAAAGGAAAGTAGGAAAAAAAGGAATGAAGGAAAGGAGGAAAGGAAAGAACGAAGGAAAGGAAAGAAGGGAAGGAAAGGAAAGAAGGAAAATAAAAAAGGAAAGGAACAAAGGAATGGGAAGAAAAGAACAAAGGAAAAGAACAAAGAAAAGGATAGAAGGAAAGGAAAGAAGGAATGAAACAAAGGAAAGGAAAGAAAGAAAGGAAAGAAGGAAAGGAACAAAGGAAAGGAACAAAGGAAAGGAAACGAAGGGCAGGAAAAAAGGAAAGGAATGAAGGAAAGGAAAGTAGGAAAAAAAGGAATGAAGGAAAGGAGGAAAGGAAAGGAACGAAGGAAAGGAACGGAATGAAGGAAAGGAATGGAACGAAGGAAAGGAACGAAGGAAAGGAACAAAGGAAAGAAAAGAAGAAATGGAAAGGAACGAAATAAAAGGAAAGACCAAAAGAAGGAAAGGAAAGAAGGAAAGGAATGAAGGAAAGGAACGAAGGAAAGGAAAGAAGGAAAGGAACGAAGGAAAGGTCGAAGGAAAGGAAAGAAGGAATAGAAAGGAACGAAATGAAAGGAAATACGGAAAGAAGGCAAGGAAAAAAGGAAGGGAACTAACGAAAGGAAAGAGGGAAAGAAGGAAAGGAAAGAGGGAAAGAAGGAAAGGAATGAAGGAAAGGAAAGAAGGAAAGGAAAGAAGGAATAGAAAGGAACGAAATAAAAGGAAATACGGAAAGAAGGCAAGGAAAAAAGGAAAGGAAAGAGGGAAAGAAGGAAAAGGAAAGAGGGAAAGAAGGAAAGGAAAGAAGGAAAGAAAAGGAACAAAGGAAAGGAACAAAGGAAAGGAACAAAGGAAAGAAAAGGAACGAAGGAAAGGAACGAAGGAAAGGAAAGAAGGAAAGGAACTTCGGAAAGGAAAGAAGAAAATGAAAGGAATGAAAGAAAGGAAAGGAAAGGAAAAGAATGAAGAAAAGGAAACAAGGAAAGGAAACAAAGTATAGGAAAGAAGGAAAGAAAAGGAACGAAGGAAAAGAAAGGACTAAAGGAAAGGAACGAAGGAAAGGAAAGAGGGAAAGAAAAGAAGGAATAGAAAGGAACGAAATAAAAGGAAATACGGAAAGAAGGCAGGAAAAAGGAAAGGAACTAATGAAAGGAAAGGAGGGAAAGAAGGAAAGGAATGAAGGAAAGGAAAGAAGGAAAGGAAAGGAACGAAGGATAGGAATGAAGGAAAGAAAGAAGGAAAGGAAAGAAGGAATGGAAAGGAACAAAGGAAAGGAAAGGAACGAAGGAAAGGAAAGGAACAAAGGAAAGGAACAAAGGAAAGGAACAAAGGAAAGAAAATGAACTAAGGAAAGGAAAGAACGAAAGGAAAGAAGGAACGGAAAGGAATGAAGGAAAGAAAGAAGGAAAGGGAAGAAGGAATGGAAAGGAACAAAGGAAAGGAAAGGAACGAAGGAAAGGAAAGGAACAAAGGAAAGGAAACGAAGGGCACGATAGAAGGAAAGGAAAAAGGGAAAGGAATGAAGGAAAGGAACAAAGGAAAGGAACAAAGGAAAGGAACAAAGGAAAGAAAATGAACAAAGGAAAGGAAAGAAGGAAAGGAAAGCAGGCAAGGAAAGGAAAGAAGGAAAGGAACGAAGGAAAGGAACGAAGGAAAGAAAAGATGGAAAGGAACGAAGGAAAGGAGAGAAGGAAAGGAACGAAGGAAAGAAAAGATGGAAAGGAACGAAGGAAAGTAACAAAGGAAAGGAAAGGAACAAAGGAAAGGAACAGAGGAAAGAAAATGAACGAAGGAAAGGAAAGAACGAAAGGAAAGAAGGAACGGAATAAAAGGAAAGACGGAAAGAAGGAAAGGAAAGGAATGAAGGAAAGGAAAGAAGGAAAGGAACTAAGAAAAGGAAAGAAGGAAAGGAACTTAGGAAAGGAAAGAAGGAAAGGAACGAAGGAGAGGAACGAAGGTAAGGAAAGAAAGAAAGAAAAGAAGGAAAGGAACGAAGGGAAGTAAAGAAGTAAAGGAAAGAAGGAAAGGGAAGAAGAAAAGGAAAGGAACGAATGAAAGGAACAAAGGAAAGGACAGAAGGAAAGGAAAGGAACAAAGGAAAGGAACAAAGGAAAGGAACAAAGGAAAGGAAAGAAGGAAAGGAACGAAGGAAAGGAACGTAGGAAAGGAACGAAGGAAAGGAATGAAGGAAAGGAACGAAGGAAAGGACTGCGTATGGGGGGGTAACCGCGTCCGGCTGCGGTTCCGGGGAGCCTCCCTCCGGGTCCCGGAACGTCGCTCTTCCCCGTCTGCGTCGGACCACCGTCCAGGCCTCGTTAGCTCGACGGTCGCACATGGCTGGTGTAATGGTGGTCGGTTTCAAAAAAGCGCTCAGTTGGTCAAAAAAAGGTTTTCTTTATTTACATGAAAAAAAGTTTGCAACGTTTCAACACAATTGTGTCTTCATCAGGCGAATAAACGTGTAATACTGTCCCTGCGATGACTAATGCGACCGAGCCGTGGCAACGCGTAAACCAGCGCTATTTAATGAGTTCGCCACTAGGGGGCGCCCGAACAAGAACGTCAAGGGATCGACGTCCGGGGGAATAGGAAGCCCATATATGGTGCGGCCTGCTCTCATGAGCGCTGTAATATAATATATATAAATATAAAAATAAGGAAAATAAAAACAATGATCAAAATAACATAATAACACAAATAAACAACCAAGTAAAAAATCTATACATCAAAATAAATTAAAGTAAAAGAAAAAAGTATTTAACACCACGGTAACCAGGTTGGGGTTATTAACCAATGGCGTAATGGAATCGCCGTCCGGGGGAAATTTGTAATAAATTCAGTTCGCCACTAGAGGGCGGCAGAACATAAGCCAAAT
>JAOPJL010011393.1:0-14449 GCA_027123545.1 Trisopterus esmarkii | reverse complement strand
CCACCCCCCCCCCCCCCCCCCCCCCCCCCCCCCCCCCCCCCGCCCCCCCCCCCCCCCCCCCCCCCTCCCTAACCAGGGCTCTGCATTTTCTTCCATGTCTGGGAGATCTGAGAGAAGCTGCTGGCCAGCGGCTTCACCAGCCCGCCGAACGGCGGGTCGGCCACCATCACCACCTTCTGCCCCTTGGCGAGGAACGCCTCCAGAACCTGATTGGACGCCTGGTCAGGACAGGACCGCCGGAGAGGAGGAAAGAGTTTAAAACCACAGGAGGGAGACGGGTCGACGGTCGGAGAGGTACAGAAGATAAGGGGGGCTAGAGAGGCCTACCTCGCCGTCGAAGAAGTGGTGGTTGAACATGTTGTAGCGGCAGAACTCATCCTTGCTGTAGAACTGGGCGTATCTGGGTTGAGAAACAGCAGAAACTGATTATGGTTACATATGTGTGGTCAATATGAATACGACACTTTTCATATGCACACAAGAGACAAGAGATGAATTGACTGTTCATTTGTCGATGGTTACAATGCAGTGCTACTCCTTAAAACCTAACACCACATGCTATTTCATCCTTATTATTAAACAGTAACATTATTCAGTAAGTATCTGAAAGCTATTGTTCATAGTTGGGTTCTGTTAAAGGTTTTAACGGTTGGTTCCCCATGTCCTTTCTTTACCGTTCAGTGCCATTTGGGCTGAAAATTGCAACTCAAGTCTGAACAAATCCTCAGGAAGAGAAAAAAAAAAATCAATAGGTGAGATCATGTGATATGATGTGATGCTATTTTACATTTCTAAGACATCGTAGCACGTCCTGTCTTGTTGAATACACACACACACCCTAGCTAGTTCACTCTTGCACAATCTATACACACAAACACGGCATACAACCACACACGAGGAAGGACGGTACACTGCGACAGGCAAGTTGCAGATATCTGCTTGATTTTCTACATTGAGGGTAAATAAAAGCTCTCTGTGTTTGAATATGGGTCAATACTACGTGCAATACTACATTTTGTTGCATCATAGAGGTTTTTATTAAAATAAATGTGACTGATGACTGTTGAATGGGTACGTTATACTTCCTTCCAGTATGATTGAATGTAATGTTTAAAGTATTTACTATGCAACCCTGACAAACTGGTTTGTTCTTTAATAACGATATATGCATGTATACTACTGGTTGATTTACATAGATACTGAAAGGTTGTTGGAAAGGAACACAAAGTTAACAGTCTGACATTGTAATTTCCCTCAAACTGATGCTGCTTTTTCTGCAGAAATGGACCTAAAATCGTCCCCGACCGGCCAGGGTGGAGTGGCGGCACCCTCTGCTGGCGAAATCGGTGTACAGCAACTAGAAGCACTTTGCCTTTCGTCTTTGGACTCCAACAGCGAACAAGCGGTTCAGCCTTTCCCCCGCTCCCCAAAACTGCTACGGAAGCTGGCAAAGGCCATACAACCCTCAACAGTATTCTACCTTTTGACAATTTATAAACTACACCACTTTTTATAATTATGGTTTGATATAGTTATGAGTTGGTGTATTCAAATCCCAGTCAGAAGTGGTAACTTTGGACTGCTCCATACCAGTACCTGCCCTCTCTGCATACCACTTTGGATCACAGACTCCATAGAGGCCTACTGCTAGATCTTCTAAATGACCCCTGCTGCACCCCCTTCTCCTGCAGGACCACCTGGCAGGGCGGGCCAAGGAGCTCCAGGCAGAGAAGTCCAAAGCCGAGGCCCACATCAAGTCCCTGAAGAAACGCAAGGCCGACCTCTCCGTGAGCACCGCTAATCGTTCACACTGTCGCAGCGTTTAGCCCCATAGGGTTGACCACAGAGCTAATGTAGTCCCTGTCCCGGTATTCCCCTTAGCCCTAGAACTTGCGCGTTCCCGCGGAGGGGTAGGGAGTTCCAATACGTAGGGAGCACGAGGGAGTGCCTAGCCAGCTCGGCTAGGCAGCTAGCCAGCTCGGTACCTCACTTGCAGCTAAGGGAGTATCACGAATTACCCAGGATACCTATAATTTTTCAATGTTTCTCAAACAGTAACTGTAACTGCACAATCTGAATGTGTAGGTCGTCTTATTTTCGACACAAGGGTTCAAAGATTTTCAATCGTGAATGAAAACAGTGGTAGGCTTCTTTCTGTAGTGTAGATGCGTCGATGCTGCGTGTGACGTAGGTGAGCTACGTCGCTATGCTAATTTGCATAATATGAATTATAGTGGTGTCCCATTTCATGGGAAAGATCTCCGCTCTCACTTCCCTCTCTGAGGGGACTTTACTGTGGAGGGTACTCAAAGCAAGTGTTCTCTTTAAGGGGAGAGTAATGGGACAGGGCCTACCATCACCCAGGTGGATATAAAACCAACCCAAAGAAACACAGGGAATTACTTAAGTAGAGCAACTACTCAGGGCAGCCACATGTTTTGATTTGAGCGTAATAGAGGTGGTGAAGTTTGTGTGCGGGGGACGTAGTTCTATATAAAGAACTACCGGCCCTTCTCTACCAAACCACCGTGTGACCAAAACAACAATGCTGCGTCTTCGTTTTCACTCAACGTTTTCAACGTCTTTCCCCATCCCGTTTTGTTTGCTTCATCATCCCTCCTCCTCCTCCTCCTCCTCCTCCTACTCCACGAAGAGGAGCGCGGAGCTGATGAAGCAGCAGGTGCAGGAGCACTTTGAGGAGATGCGCGTGGCGCTGCGGGAGGACGAGCGCGCCACGCTGGACTCCCTGGAGCAGGACCTGCGGCGCACAAGCGAGCGGCTGGACCAGGTGACCCGCGGCTGGGAGACGCACCTGGGCCAGGTGGGGCGGGCCGCCGACGCCGTCCGACGGGCACTGCGGCGTGGACGCCGGCCACGAGGGCGTGGAGGAGGTGGGTGTCGCGGCGCAAAAATAATCACTTAGAGAACGTACAAAGATGTGTTTTTTTATGGGGGGGTTAAAGCGCAGATCTGCTTATTTGTATTGAAACGCAGGTTCAGTGGTAACTGGTAAACGGACTGCATTTCTATAGCGCTTTTCTAACCAGTGGCCACTTATAGCGCTATATAATATTGCCTGACATTCACCCATTCACACACCGATGATGGAGTAAAGCCACGCAGGGCGACAGCCAGCTCGACAGGAGCAGTCAGGGTGAGGCGTCTCGCTCAGGGACACCTCGACACGGGGATCGAACCAGCAACCTTCCGGTTACCAGTCAACCTGCTCTACCTCCTGAGCCACACGCCGTGGGCAAAAATAAAACACGTGCAGTGTTTTATTTTTATATGCCAGTGAAATAATTCACTGTCTGGCATATTCGGTTAAATTATTCTCTTGTGTACTGCAGTATTTCTCCCATCATCCACCTCCCTGTGTGCCAGAACCTGTACACAGGGTTGCCGTGGATCTTGAAAAGTCTTAAGTCATTAAATAATTTTTTCGATAATCAAGGTCTTAAAATGTCTTAAAAAGTCTGGAATTATTGGGTGGCCGGCATTAAATTAAATCGTGGGCAGAATTAAGGAACGGGTGTATATTAGTTCAGTTTTATGTTTTATTTTACAAACTACAATGTCTGGTTGGTCAAACAGCATGCAGTAGGCTACAGTACAGCCGCATTTAAATGTAGGAGAGTGTTTCTCGATCTCCGGAATAACGGAATTAAATTCTGCGGTGCGGCGGGAAAGAGGAGAAACGGTAGCATACGACGCTGTTGAATCCATTTTTGAAAATCCCTGTAGCCATGGGCAAGTGCAAATTTAATGAGAAGTGGCAAGAGGAAGATAAATATCGCGGCTGGCTAAAACCATCGGCTGATCAGCATGAGGCGCGGTGTGAGCTGTGTAAAAAAACGTTCAAACTTGGAACAATGGGCTGTGGAGCACTGGATTCACACATGAAGTCAGAGAAACATCAGCGGTATTTAAAAATTAAGAAAACTAATATGGCCATTGACCCGTTCGCTGCTGCTAAAAGATTTCCGAATATGCCCGCACTGACAGTGTCCGCTACACCGAGCGGGCCGTCAGACGCAACAAGTAGCCGACCCACACCTGTTACAGCTGTAACAACAGCATTCAGCGCCTTCTCTACGGCATCCGTATTGAGGGCAGAAGTGCTGTGGGTTTTGAACACAGTGAGCCACCACCACTCCTACAATTCAAATGTAAATATTAATTCAGTATTCGCCGAAATGTTCCCGGATTCTGAATTGGCCAAAACATTCACCTGCGGGAAGGATAAAACTGCCTACTTTGTGAGGTTTGGACTAGCGCCCTACATTAAAACGGAGCTGATCTCTAAGGTAAATGAGGACGCATTTGTAATAATGTTCGACGAGAGCATGAACAGATCCACAAAAAACAAACAGCTCGACCTGCACGTCCGACACTGGATGACGGATGAGACTGGTACCCACGTTCAGTCCCGTTTCTTTGGATCGCAGTTCCTGGGCCATTCGAGGGCGGATGATCTGCTGGAACATTTCAAGGTAAACTATGCAGAAGGTGGCTTTTTTATGCATTTATGTATTCCCTTTTATATTATACTATTCTACATGTTACTTTGGTCTTATTTGGTTATTGTTATTATCATGTATATTTCTGTTAAAATTGGCGTTTCTTTTGTCTACATTTGTGTTTTCTGTCTGTCAATATGTTAACATTTATGGTGTATTTCTTGGCTTAAGTAATCCCAGAAATTAGATCCTTCAATGGCCCTCATGAATAAAGGTTAAATACATTGAGATAAATAAACACAATTCCTCTTCATCTTTTCTGCTACAGCTAAGCATGACCATGTCATTTGCTCAGAATAAGGCTGGTTTATTGCAAAAGCAAATTTTTAAAAAAGTTATCTGTATTGGTGTTTTCTCAATTAAAGCTGGAGTCAGCAATGCTTTTTGTCAAAATCAGTAAAAATCTTCTCACAATCTGCTACCAGTCGTACTGTGTGTGTGTAAACTGGGGAGAAAAATCCAGTGTTACACAGCGTAGGTTCTGTAAATGGGTATGTAAAAAAAGCGGTCCCACTGTAGCTAGCAACATGCCAGTTTACAGAGCATAGGCTGTGTATTATTATCACTGGACTTTATTATAGTTGAGTAGATATTTGCTCATTTTGACAGTTATTCTGTCAACAAGCATTCTCACTTTTTAAAGAGAAAAAGGCAACAAATACAAATATAAAAGGGAACATAGAAGTGGTTAACATTTTAGTTAAGTGATGTGCCTATAATTGTATTAGAAATAAATATACTTTTTTTGATATTGTATTTTCATGTTTGTGCATTTCAGGAATGTACAAAGGAACTCAAGCTTCAGAACATGGTCTCCTTGTCGATGGATGGACCCAATGTTAATGGGAAGTTTGTTGAGCTCATACAAAAAGAGCATGGTGAGCAATATGATGGGACTCCACTTCAAATTGTAGGAAGTTGTGGCCTCCATACCCTTCACAACTCCTTCAATAGTGGCTTTGCAGTGTGGCATATCGAGAAAATACTCAGAGCACTGCACTCGCTCTCAGCAAGAAGAGAGGACTTCAGCTCTGCAACAAATTCCTCAACGTTCCCTTTACCTTTCTGTGGACGAGCAAAGGAGAAGAAGGAGGAGATGCTTGTCATAGATAATGACATCGAAAAGAAAAGTGCGTAATTGCATCGCATTCAATAAAAAGCACAGCCACAGCCCGGGCGATTAATCAGACCTTTGTAAAAAAAAAAATTGTACATTCATTTCATATGTTTTAAGAGTTTGCACTATATTTTAGTTATTTTGTTGTTTTCTGTCATAGTTGTTATACCATTGGTCGCCAACCCGTCGATCGCGATCGACTGGTCGATCTTTGAGGCTTTCCATGTAGATCCCAAAGATGATAGAAAAATAAATACACAATATCCTATATTATGCATGATACATTTTCATAATATGTTTTGCAAGCACATCTCTCTCCCTCTCTGGAGGCCTACTATTTTTTTCTGCATTTAACAGCGTCTGCGTTTAACGGTGTCTGCGTTTAACGGTGTCTGATTTAAGTGACCAATGAGATCAAACAAGGGGGGCGTGGGGCGCGAACGTCAATGTGGCCTGTTGCTACGATACAGCTTTCTGGTGACAGCTAGCATGGCGGAGGCTCCACGAAAGAAGACGAAAACGTACAACTTCCATTCAGAATGGGAAGAGGAGTTTATTTTTACTTTGGTGAAAGACAAGTGTGTGTGCATGTTATGCCACCAAACACAAGCACTTTCCAAAAGAGGAAACCTGGAACGGCACCACAACACCAACCACTCGAAATTCAAAGACAGCTACCCCCCAAAGAGCGCAATCCGTGCAAGAAAAATTCAGGAGCTGAAATCGGGGTTGAAGGCCCAGCAATCGCTTTTCACAAAACCCGCTACGCAAAATAAGGCTGCTACTGAAGCATCCCTTCGAATTAGCCACCTGCTAGCTAAACACAAGAAGCCGTTTACAGATGGAGAATTAATCAAAGAAGCGATGGCCATCACCGCAGAGACAGTTTTCAACGACTTCAAAAACAAAGACGACATTAGAACTGCACTTCGTGGTGTGCCGCTTGGCCCTGCGACAGTGACAAGGAGGGTCGAATTACTGTCAGAGGACGTGGATCGACAAGTGTTGAAAGACTTGTCCCGCTGTGAATATTTTTCACTACAGTTCGATGAATCCCTGGATGTAATGAACACAGCCCAGCTTGTTGTGTTCGTCAGAATGGCTTTCCAGGATTCTACAACCAATGAGGACTTCCTTACTCTTTTGCACTTAAAGGAGAGAACGAGAGGTGAGGATATTTACCAGGAGTTCAAAAAGTATGTAGACGAAAACGGCATCCCCATTAATAAACTAGTTGCCATTACTACTGATGGGGCCCCGGCAATGCGAGGTGTGCGGGCAGGTTTCATAGCGTTGTGCCGTAACGACCCCAAATTTCCCGCATTCATGGATTATCACTGTGTTATCCATCAACAGGCCTTGGTTGGGAAAGTCTTGGACTTTTCCCATGTCATGACACTGGTGGTCAAACTGATAAACTCGATTAGAGCAAAAGCGCTTCAGCACCGCTTATTCAAGGCGTTATTGGATGAGCTCGATGCCTCATACGGAGACCTGCTTCTCCACGCTGAAGTCCGTTGGTTGAGTCGCGGCAAAGTGTTGCAGCGATTTGTTGACTTGCTGCCTGAGATAAAGACTTTTTTGTCAACAAGGAACGAGGAGCATGAGGAACTGTCCGATGATGCGTGGCTACTGGATCTGGGGGTTTTAACAGACCTAACGGCAAAACTTAACACACTCAACAACGAGCTGCAGGGAAAGGACAGACACCTGCCCCACATGATTAGCGCAGTGAATGGGTTCAAGGCAAAGCTGGGTGTTTGGACCACACACCTAAAGAACAAGAGGCTGACCCACTTCCCCAACCTGGAGAAAATGTCACACGCCATCAAAAACAAGGAGGTTTTTAACCCAGAGCAGTACTGTGCCCAGCTGGACAAAGTGACAACTGAGTTCAATCTGTGTTTTGTTGAGTTAGACGTCATGGTTGATATTGTTGCATTCCTCTCAAACCCATTTCTGCCCATTGATATAGAACAGGTAGCAGACAGATTCTGACAGATTCTTTTCCAAGTGGAGTTGACATGGAGATGGTTGATCTGCAAAATGACATAGAGCTGAAAAGCAGATCAAGGGACAGTGACTTTTGGGGACTGGTCAGCAAAGAGAAGTATCCTCTCCTCACTGCGTGTGCACTAAGAGTGAATGCCTACTTTGGATCTACTTATCTTTGTGAAATGGCGTTTTCACAAATGAAAATAATCAAATCAAAGTACAGGAGCCGTCTTACAGACAGACACCTCACTGACTGTCTCAGGCTGGCTGTCTCTAGCTATGAGCCAGAATTCAAGGCACTCACTGACAGTATTCAGTCACAGCCATCACACTAATTTGAGAAACATGACTGCAAGAGTTTTGCCTTTTAGATGGCGTTGCGAAGTGATTCTGCTTTAGATGGGACATGGCACTTACTTAATTGCACTGAGAATTATATAAATATATTACAGTTCCACTTTCTAAAATGTGAATCATACATTTGTTAACTTCCATGTGGTTATTGGGTAAGCAAAACAGCTAATTACACTTCAATATATGTTCACTGCAAGTGTGTAGATTTTTTCCTCTTTGTTGTGTTCGCTGTGTTATGTGTGTGTTGTTGTACAGTTGTACAATATTATAAATGGGAAATATGGCTTTATTTTTTGTTTTCAGTTATTTTGATTGATTGCATTAAAAAAAAATCTGAGCAAAGAATTACATGTAATTCATACAATTAGACTCAATAAAAGGCCTTCAATTGGAAATACATTCTGCGCTGTCTGTTTTTTCTCAAGTTTTCAATAGGTAGATCTTGCCTTTCACACAGGTTTAGGTCAGAGATCTTCGGCTTAAAAAGGTTGATGACCACTGTGTTATACCATAAGTTTACTTTTTGGTAAGATGGCAGTTGTTAAGAACGTTACCAATCGTTATTCAAACTCATAATGAACAGAGTATATAGTGTATAGTCTAGATTTTTTGCAGCGGTATTGGTATTAAATTTTCCTTTCAGAGGTCTTAAAAAGGTCTTAAAAGTCATTAAATTTGTTCTTCAAAAATGTGTAGATACCATGGCACCACTGCCTATAACTCGGGACTCGCGTCTGGGAACATGGAGGAATACAAGTCGGCCTCTTACAGCGTCCGCAGAGCGGTGAAAGAGGCTAAACACCGCTATGGCCAAAGACTGGAGAAACTGATGGAACAGTCTGATTCCAGGGGACTGTGGCAGGGTCTACGTAATATCACGGATTACAAAGCAGCACACACACCCCCGGTGAGTGTCGACACTTCGTTGGCTGACGAACTCAACAACTTTTTTGCTCGCTTTGAGTCGGGAAACCGACAGCTGGAGGGGAGGACACACCTGCCGTGACGGAGTGTGACGTGAGGAGGGTGTTTAAAAGTATGAACACCAGGAAAGCAGCTGGACCAGACGGGATTAGTAGGCGTGTCCTCAAAACCTGCACTGATCAGCTGGCACCTCCGTTTACAGTGATATTCAACCTCTCACTCAGACAGTGTGTGATCCCAACCTGCTTTAAGAAATCCATAATAGTCCCTGTCCCAAAGAAACCACACCCCAGCAGTTCCAATGACTTCAGGCCCATAGCCCTCACATCTGTGGTGATGAAATGTTTTGAGAGACTGATCAAGACATTCATCACCTCGGCACTGCCCACCACCCTTGATCCACTACAGTTTGCATAGATCCACAGATGACGCCATAACCCTCCTCCTCCTCAAGACCCTCTCCCATGTGGACACTAGTAAGGGAAACTATGTGAGAGTGCTGTTTGTTGACTACAGCTCAGAATTTAACACAATAGTCCCCTCCAGACTGCTTGACCTGGGTCTGGACTCCTCCCTGCGCAGGTGGATCCACAACTTCCTGACCGGCAGACCACAGGTGGTTCGAGTGGGTCACTACTTCAGCCCCCCTGACCCTTAACACTGGATCCCCCCGGGCTGCGTGCTCAGCCCTCTGCTGTACTCACTGTACACACAGGACCACGAGGCCACATCAGACTCCAACATCCTCGTCAAGCTTGCTGACAACACCGCTGTTGTAGGACTCATCTCCCACGACGACGAGACAGCCTACAGGAGGGAGGTCTCCCACCTGGAGGACTGGTGTCGGGAAAACCACCTCCTGCTGAACATCAGCAAAACTAAGGAACTGATTGTGGACTTCAGTAGGAAACAGCAGAGGGACTTCCATCCACTCACTATCTGTGGCTCTGAGGTAGAAAGAGTGGACACTGTCAGATACCTGGGAGTGACCGTCTCACAGGACCTGTCATGGACTCATCAACTGAACACCATTGTGAAGAAAGCCAGACAGCGTCTCTACCTCCTCAGACGCCTCAGAGACTTTAAGCTCCCTCTCAAGGTGCTCTGGAACTTTTACACCTGCACCATCGAGAGCATCTTGTGCGGGAACATCACCACCTGGATGGGAAACTGTACCAGGCAGCACTTCATGACTCTTAAAAGGGTGGTCCGTTCTGCAGAGCGGACCATCAGAACCCCACTCCCCAACCTGCAGGACATTTACACCAAACGTTGCAGGTTAAGGGCCCAGAAGATCCTCAAACAGCCCAGTCACCCCGGACACTCCCTCTTCTCTCTACCGCCATCAGGTCGGCGTTTCCCATGCCTGAGGACAAAGACTGAGAGGCTTAAGAAGAGTTTCTACCCTCATGCCGTCCGCCTGCTCAACTCTGAGCAACTCTGGTGCACCACTGCACTTTACTCTCATAGCTGAAATACTGTAAATGTGTGAATAATACTGTAAATCTGTTTATAATACTGTAAATGTGTTTATAATACTGTAAATCTGTGTGTGTGTATAGATACAAACTACCACAATTTATATTATATATTAGTCTATGTTTTATTTTATTATTCTCAGTTTTATATTTACACTTATATTGTTACCTTGTGTGTTGTGTGTTATGTGCATTTATTACTGCTTTACTACAGTATTCTTTTCTCTCTCTCTTTTCCTATTGATGCAGGTATAAAGAATACATGTCACTGTGCATTGTACTATGTATAACTGCATGTGACAAATAAAATAATACAATACAAAAAAAATCCAAAAGATATGTATAAAATGTGTATGTACGAAAAATGTGAATGCATGAAAACGAAACGAACATTAATATAAGAAAATAGTGAGAAGCTACAAACAAGTTCATTCCTATCAATACGAGACAAGGACACAGAGTACATCATAAACTTACTGAGGGTAACTAATAAGTAAAGGCAGCGGACAAGAGGACAGGTCAAGGGGTAATAGTTTATCAACAGCGAGCAGGCAGACTGAGCACAGGGGGACAATTGTGCACGTGAGTGATAGAACACTATAACTAATACTCTTAACATGAAGTAGCACCAGGGACACTACTAAGGGTAAAGTCTAAACAACGATCTACCGGTGATTGTCCGGAGATCCAGGGTAAGGTTTATACACTGTGCTGATTAAGTAGATTGCCGCAGGTGTGTAGACAGAGGGAGATGAATGGATGACGTAACACAACTGTGACGCTGAGCACCGCTAGATGGCAGTAGTGGACGGCGTGACGATGGACCCAATCTAGGACACGCTTCGGCCGGTAACCCGGCGCGTCTCAGCATGGCAGCAGGTGGTCTGGGAGTTGGGGGAGTGGTTAATTTCAAAGGCGGTTTCTCCGAATATCGTGTTTCCCACGCTGCTCTTGTCGATTCCTGTTTTCCCGATTTGGATGATTCTCAGCGAATCTGGAATCAGAAGCGATGCACTGATTGGCTGCGACACACTCATGGTTTATGTCTCCATTCTTGTTTGGTCAGTGATTATAGGCAGCTCACTTTGTGCGTGTGCTTTTAAGAATGATATGTAATGAAGTTCATATTTGAAACTGTCAGGGAGAATAGTGAAGCCTGAATTAAACCACTTAGGCCCCCTTGCCCAGCTAGATCCGGTTGAACCTGGTTGCTGTCAATCCAAGTGCTCATAACATATTACTGCCACTCCCACTCAATCTCGGAAAGATCTGATGAGCAAATATAGCCATTTTAAACCACATTTTATCTTAGTAAATAACATTACATGACAACTTTGAATTCATGAAAACCAAAAAATACCTTTTAGGCCAACGGTCATAAATAGACACAACCAACAACATAAGTTATCCAAGGATAAAAATACCCATGCAGTGGCTGAGCAAAGAGTGCCAGCACCCCCTTTGGACACAATTTTTACTGCAAGGCCATGGCAAGTGGCAAACAGTCAGCAATGATGCTTATGCTCCCAGTGTGTTTATTGAGGCAAAACAAACAATAACACAAACAATATTTATTATAAATGTGTGTGTGTGTGTGTGATCCATATGTATCAAAAGGTTTAGTCCATAAGGCTAGGTTAAGCAAGTTAGGCTACTTCAGCTGTCGACAAATACTTTATATAATTCTCCATGGACATTTAGACATTGTTTTAAAAACAAAACAAACAGACCATTACATCCACCAAATCTAAATCCACCAAATCTGTAAATACAAGTGGTATACAAATTATAAGTGGTAGTCAAGTGATGTCACAAGTAAATATAAAAGGTTGTGCTATATGTGCAATAGCAAATAGGTAGTCCTTGCTTGCCTGTACAAATGAAGCTACAGTGAATGTTCAGTCACGAAGGCTCCTCGCCCTTTAAGGGATTTAAAATCCCTGTTCCCCTCACACGGTCCCTAACCAATCCCACGTTTGCAGGCCTATATATAAGCATTATCGCTGCCTTTAGATCTCCATCAACACAAACATCAGTGCAAGATTTTCTATGATCCTCTTTCATCATTTGCATCGCAATGATGTCAACGGTGTACATGGACGGAGTGCTTACGCCTAATGTGAAAATGAATCATGTTTCCACTCAACGTTTGTCTGATAAAGTTTCTGACTGCATATATTTATATTCATTTCGTATCAAGTAAGAACAACACAGTTTTATCAATATATATATCCAAAAACAAAATAGTGTTCAAAGTGATGCAACGACTCATTTATAAAACGACACTATTCAACAAATTCAGAATTCAGGGAAATTCAACTGGGAAATCAGAGACATTCAAATGGCTTGGCAGCTTGTGTTTGACCTAACATCTCATAGAGAGATACGGTCCAGGTTTCAGATGCTTTGGTATATTTTATATTTAGCATGTGTCACGCGTTGGTCAACGGTCTCTCCCTCCCAACTTTATACATACATCTTTCATACACCTAAACACTGACAAACACCAGCCGGGAAGAGTGTGCAAGGTCGGCCAGGTACAGCAGGAAGTTGACGGCCGTCAGCACGGCCGAGGCGATCAGCTCTGGGGGGGGCCTCTGGTTGCTGTAGCGCTTGGCAAACTGGGCAGGTAGCCGGTGCAGCCGCCCACGCACATCACCACCACGCCCATGGACACGATGAAGCAGATGCAGTAGACGGCCATGCACCACTCCAGCGCCGCGTGGCCGTTGTACGCCACCGGGTTGCTCACCAGGATGAAGTTCACGCACGCCACCGACGTCTGGCACACCTTGAACAGGCCCGGCGCCGTGGCCATGTAGCCCGCCACCTCCCCGGGCCGGGCCTTGGTCAGGCTGACCTCCACCATGTAGGCCAGCGTGGCCAGGCAGGAGAAGACGGTAGAGGCCACCCGATGGCCCCGCTCCTCGCTGGACCGGTACCGCTGGTCTCGGAGGAACCACTGCGGGAAGAGGATGGAGGCCAAGAGACAGAGGAGAGCGGAGTAGGAGGCCACCGTAATGGGGAAGTTGTTCCAGGAGACGGGCACGCGGGCCTGTAGGCCGAACGCCTCGGCCAGCAGGACCAGCAGGGTGAGGGCGAAGGCCCAGCAGAAGATGCACCAGTCGGCGATGAAGGTGTTGGTGAGGTTGGCGCCGTGGGCCGCCGCGCTGAACGCCGTGCAGGTGCACAGGAGCGTGGCCACGCGTACCCATAGCAACTGGGACGTGGGGAGGATGATCAATGGCATGGCGGTGGCGGGGGTTTACAGGGTTTGAAGCGACAGCGGTAGGAGAGGGCTGACCGTGATTGGCTCGTGAGAGGGATGGGTTGGGGTGTTTCGAGTGGGTGCGTTGTGTTGATCCTTGGCCGTTATACGCTTACGTTCACAGGTCCTGTCGAGAGATATAAAGAGAATGCGGTTGTTGAGGTGCTTGTGTGCACTCTCTGGGACTGGGACAGCTGAACATCCCATAATGATACATCATACAAATGCATTAAGTAATCAGGCAGAGGTGGATGACAGTTATTGAGTGTGTTTACCACACATTGTAAAGAATTCTTCCAGTTCTTCCGACCTCCAGTTCTATCAAATTATTAATGTGTTCTTCAATGTGTCAAGACTGAGCTATGTGTAGTACGTCTGATCATTAAGTAGAGTGATTGTTTTATATAGAAAAGGAAAATACTAGCCAGCGTGTTCACTGTGTTGACGAATTGTTGGAGGTTTAAATGTAGTGTTGAAAGGGGGCTCTCGTTTTGCTTCCTTTTTCCTTTCCTTTAGAGAACTTAACACAGGAAGCCGATGTGCATGGCACGCCCACAGCTCACAACTGTCGGTCACGCCAACTGTTCTACAAGTGTATTTTTATTCATTATTTATTTAACCTTTAAGGAGCTTAAAGCCCATGGTGCAGGTTTTTTTTTTCGAATTTGCGCAATTTGGTTGTTGGTAATAAACATTTTAACTGTTATCCATTGTATTTAAAGCTAGGGTAGGTGATTTCTTTACTGTAATATTTGGCAAAACTGTCCTAATAGCCAGTCAGCTATATGTAGGT
>JAOPJL010009684.1:0-14552 GCA_027123545.1 Trisopterus esmarkii | reverse complement strand
CACTAGCGGCAGTGGGGGGAGATCAAATCAGACCGTGGTATATGGGAGCCACAGCAGGCTTTTTTGGGGGGGGCTTCAACTTCCTATTTGCAGTATTTTTTTCTCTGTAGAAGTTTATCTGTGGTGGCGAGGTAGGGAAAAGTGAAACTGAGAGAAAGCTCAGGGAAATAAATGAGTGAGTTGTTTTAAGGAGGACTCCTGACGCCTTTTTCTCCCTGACGGCCACCACTGGGCATTGCAACAGTGTTGTCAACTGGTCGTTATTGACGACTGCAGCACAGCCTAGCGTACACACCCACGCCCGCCAGAGCAGAGCAGACAGGCCCGGCGGTCTGGTAATTTGATTCGGTGGAAGTGTTGTGTGACATCCCCCCGCACTGCCCACAGGACGGTCTGGTACACGGAGTGCGGGCCCCGACGGGAAACGCTGAGTGGGAACATAAACATATTTACAGATGTGTTCGGCCGTCAAACTGGTTAATGCTGAGCTACCATGGTGATGTTGCTTGGGGAATTCAACGCCAATCTCAAAATTTTTTGGAGAATGTATGAACATGGACACACACACACACACACACACCAATATGAACAGACACACACACGCAGATATGAATAGAGACGCACACACGCACACAGGCAGGAACATCCCCTATGCGTTGCAGGAGACACACATGCAAGGACATAAACGTGATTAACACAAACATGCACAGACAGACATGCGCTGACGCACACGCGCACACACACATACAGTACATGTGCACCGACACACACACAAATGGTCCAATACATGGTCACACACAACACCAACACCCACACCCACACACACACACACGCGGCCGTGCACGGCGGACCCAGAGCTTGATCAAGTGGATAAAGTGGTCCAGCAGGACAAGCAGAGCAGAAGCGACAGCTGCTCCGTTGGCCGTGGAAGAAGACGATGAGATCAGCGATGGCAGCTCTGTGCTAGCTACTGCGCTACGAACAGACAGCATATTGATGGGGCCAGAGTCAGCGCTCGGTATTGGTGGTAGATTGGACTGGCCTGGGTCGGTTCCCAAGGACTTGGCCGGCGACAACACGCGCTGCTTCGCGGTCGAGGAAAAGTTAGTTTTGACGCGCCGAGAGGCTAACGCCAGGTTCACACCGGACGCGGAGCGGAGACCGCTTCCCTTCGGCGCTCTTGTTAACAGGTTGTGTAGTTCAGACCAGACGCGACGCGCCGCGATTCCTCGCACCGTGCAGCGATCGTTTCGGCGTCTGTTCTATTTTGTGTGCGAGCCGCGAGCAATCGCGTCAATCTTGGCAGGAAGTCACCCACCCTCCCCCACCCCCTGCAGGAAGGCTGCAGGGGGTGGGGTGGGGGAGGGTGGGTGTCAAAACACACAAACAAACAGGGAAAGGGCGAGAGAGAAGAGAGAGAGGCAGAGACGAGTTGTAAAAAAAACAGCTCTGAAACAACAGCTGGAGGAGCGGCGCTTGCGACCGGCGCGGAGAAAGTCGGCGTCTGGTGTGAACGAGAGGGACGCGGCTCGCGCGCGAATTCGTGGCCGATCCGCTTCGCGGCGCTTCGGCGTCCGGTGTGAACGCGGCGTAAGGGGCCTAGTTAGAATGTAAGGGGCTTAGTTAGAATGTAAGGCCCATCATATCCCATCACCACCAATCAGACATGCATTGAGAGCGCTCAGGCCATTCATTTGATGGGCTTTGATAGCTTTTGATTGTTGAGGTGCCTCAATCCCAAAAGGATCGTCTTGAACCTGGAACACTTGCGGTTCAGAAGGGATATTGTACTCGGAACCCTTGAGGTTCTGAAAGGGTATTGAACCCGAACCCTGGCCATTCAGAAGTGGTATTGAGCCTGGTTAACAGGAGGCAGTACAAGCAGAGTTTTCTTACCATCTCGGATCAAGATGCAGGCAAATGTGACGACAGTGACAAAGACGACGCACAAGAGGTCCAGGCGCATGGCAAACCAACGTGTAGTGTACAGTGACAGGTACCAGCTCGCTGAATGCAAAAGCAAAGTTTGTATTACAGCCATGGGTTGATGCAAAGTAATCGGGAACACAGTAAGTATTCATTTTATAATTTGGTCATAATCGATAACGGAAGTAATAAAAAAGGGAAAATGGGGGTGGGCCCAGTGGCAACATAATGATTTTGTTTGAGTTCCAATTTGTCAAATACACGTAATTTGCACAGTACATATAGTACAGTGATTACATGGCATCAGAGAAAAGGGGGCACCTGAGTGCAGGTCCTGGTGGGCGTCAAAGATGTCCTGGAAGCGCTGCTCGTCTCTGAAGGCCCTGATGGTCCACAGGCCCTGAAGCGAGGAGGACATGTGGGAGAACACGGGACTTCGAGCTGCAGGAACAATCACAAGGAGCAGGAAGTTGACCCCACATAGGGCAGGGAGTAAAACCCCCTCTTGGAGGATCATATCATGTGATACTTGTATGGTCAACCACGTGGCACTAGGTCGTCAAGGGTTCCATTTTGGAACAGCCATGACTCCAACTTCGTATTCTTTCAACCAATCACAGAATCTTCAAGTGCCAAAATAGACTGCAAAGGTCTTAGCTAGTTGGGTGCTAGCCTTACTAGCAAATCGTGTGCTAGCTGTGGTAGTGCTGTGAAAATGAAAAGGGAACTGAACATTAGCATAAAGACATAAACCAAAGGCCTGTTGGGGGGGGCTTACTGGTTGTCTCAAGTCGCTTGATGTCCCTGGAGGTCTTCAGGTAGTAGCGGCAGAGGAACATAAAGATAATAAGGAGCGGTACGACCAGGAACAAGAGCCAGGGAACGATTGACGCCGCCACCGCGATCACACTGACCATATGCAGGATAATCTGCCAGAGACAACACAATCAATTGACTGCATTGAACCTCATTTACCAATCTCTATATCTTTGTACCACAAGTGATTTGACCACTTTTTTGATTCTGATTGCTATACTAAATGTGTCCAAGGCAATAGGTTTGTGAACAGCACCTGGCAGGCTTCCACAAAGGTCCAGGGCAGAACTACGTCCATCTCACCGATGTCCTTGGAGAACCGGTTCAGAACCCTGCCTGAACCACACGGAACAAATGCTAAAAAACACGTCTGGTGCTTTTTTGAATTATTGTCATTCCTCCAGCCTTGGTTTTCTTTCTTTATTGATTGATTTGTTTGTATTTCACCAAAGCAATTAGATTGAATCACCACTATATTTCCTAATATATCTATATACCACACCGCCATACGCACATACATTAGGTTTAGGAAATATATATTTACTAGCATAATCATTAGCCTTTGTTTTCCATTATTAAAACAAACTAACACAAATGTTTGATTCACATCTAGACATGTATTGCATGATTTGGATTTAAATAACGACAACAACAAATAACAACTTTCTCCTACCGATGGGGTTCACGTCGAAGAAGTGCACGGGGGCGCGCAGTATGGCGTCGAACATGCGTTTGTGCAGGGTCTCCGTGCTCTTCACCAGCACATAGAAGGAGAGCATTGTCCTGACAACCCCAAAAAATAGCGTGGCTACAGTCAGACCTGAAAACACATCAGCACAGTGTTTTGCAATGATCCTGAGACACTTCTGGAGGCGTGTTTTAAAAAAAAAGGTTTGGAGGTACCAAATATTTTTTGGGGAAATATATGCTTTATCTATACAGTGTCCCATTGATCTTCAAAACATACTCATGATAAAATACAACTCTGCACGTAAAAGAATACAGTCTTTAGAAACCTTACATTTTCTGGACACCACCAATGGATCCATCTCAAAGCTTGTGATTTGTATGGGTAAAGTTACTTCCCTTTCCTGTGTTTTTAGCATTAGGTCGGTTTTATTTATGTCATGGTCAATGTATATTGGAATGACTGCTTGTGTCTATAGAGGTGCACTGCTGTACCTTAATTGAACGGAGGCATTATTTATGGCATGAGCTGCACCTGTGTTTTACCTACTGTGAAAAGGACCCATTAATGGTTGCTCTCCCGATGGACAGCGTTTTCCTCTTAATTCAGGGTCACTCAACCAATGTAAGTGTCTGCTAAGTGACTAGTCTGACTGGTGAACAGGATGGATCACAGCAATTGTGATCCATCTCATTAAGGCGAGCTTTGTTTGTGCTGTGAAAACCAAAGTGTTTTTTCCCCCTCACCTCCGTAGATTCCCAGGTAAAAGGGTATATCCAATACTTCGGTGGCGTTGTTGTTGGTGTGATTTTGGATTGAGGTGGTGCAACCCATCAGGCTGCTTTGCTTATCGGCCCTGATGAAAATAAGGTCACATACCCATTTGTAATGCCTCTTTTCATGCTGATTGTCTGGATCCAAAATGGACTAGATCCAAATAGATGGTTATTTACAATCCTAGTTAGCGATTGTGATTCATCTTTAAGGTACTCAAGTTCTTAAATGCTATGCTTTTATAAAAGTGAGCTGTCAAACGTGAAGTAATAGGCTTACATAATAATATGAATTCTTATAGATTTACCAATAAGATATCCACCAGTCCTGAAGGACGTAGGCCACCTAGATGGAAGAAGAGACAAAAAACAAAAATAACCAAACAGTATATCACCAGTTTTTTTGTTTTTTTTTCATTATAAAAAAATGTTTTTACAGATAAATCACCACCGACTGACTACTCTGCTCTCAGTCATTATGAGAGCAGAGTGTGCGGTGAGCATAAATTTCAGTGGGGCAGAAACTACTGGCGTATGACCACACCCACAATTTAGATGTATATTTTGAGCTACATTAAAACATCCTAACTAGTACATACTGGCGTGAATAATTAGAGTTAAAACAACAACAGTTCTAGACTATGACCATGGGGCAGACTACTTTACAACCGTATAGGCGTCTTTTAGTGCAGATTGAAATCCCTATTGAAGCCTGCAGGGTTATTTGATAAACATATGGAGGAACGTGATCGCTGAGCTGCCCTGCTCCAACATTGAATGACACATTCAACTGAACTAGAATCGCCACCATCGTCCAAAATTTTATGATTTGTCAACAAAGCAAATATAGTTGGAAAGCCTACAGAAACTATAGATAGTTAATTTAATTAAAAATAGACTTGGAGCAATGATTTACTGAGGAACTGTTTTTTGGGACATGCTATCGCAAGTAGTTCGCTGCCCCACCCGCCCATATGGACGGCACGTCCCTGCTAGTTGGTGGTGGCATTGTGGCATTAGCTCAGGAAGTAGAGTGGGTTGGCTGGTAACCGCAAGGTTGCTGGTTCAATCCCTGGCTGTGTCGTGGTGTCCCTGAGCAAGACACCTCACCCTAATTGCTCCTGACGAACTGGCTGTTACCCTGCGTGGTTGACTACGCCGTCGGTGTGTGAATGGGTGAATGTCAGTCAACACAATAAAGCGCTTTGGATAAAATCACTATAAATGAGGACCATTTACCATTGTGTTCATGATGTATGCAGAAACTTCATGTAAGTGAAACATGGGCTTGCCAGCTGGCAGTTAGCGTTTAGCTTACTTGAGCGGCCATGTTGGTCACAACGAGCAACAGCAGAGTAAGGATGTTAGCACCAGCACGTATGTACTTGTAGTACAATCCCATCCCGACAGTCCCCTGCATACGGCTCTCCACCACAGCTGTTTGGGTATGTTCTGCCTTTAGAGATGAAACAATAACACAGTTACTAATGGAGCGGCTTAGCTAGTGGCCCTAATGTAGCAGCTAAACTACTTTCTAAACAGAGTTATCAGAGACAAACTGTGTCTCTGATTAGAGACAAACAGGTTTAGCATCAAGCTATACATCGTTAGCATCAAAGAGACGTGTGTTGCGATGACGAAAACATCTGGTGTGCCTTATCGTTGACCGTGGGCGCGGAGGTGTTGGAGACGGTCCGGCTGTGAGCCAACTCCTCCGACGTCGCCTGCTGCTTCTCTTCGGCCTCGTCTTTCAGCAGAGAGGTGAAGTCCAGTCCAGACTTTTGTAGCTCTGTGTACCCCCCCTGGGCCACCACATTACCCTGTGATGGACAACCAACAGGGTTTGATTAATGTTTCACATTTCACGTACAGTACATAACACCAACAATAGCACTATCTGTTAAGTTTTTAGTTTTCTTACTTTGAATCAGAGATGTATATAGTACTAGAGACCCAGACTTGAGTAAAAGTACAAGTACTGCATCAATAAAGTGACTTGAGTAGAAGTAGAAGTGTTCTTTAAACACCCCACTTAAGTGGAAGTACTAAAGTATTCAAGTATTGCAAGTAGTTTATTTTAAAATGTACTACTCAAGTACTGAAAGTAAAAGTAAAAGTATTGTGTTATGTTTATAGTAAAGAAAGCAGTCAAAAGTTTGAACTGAAGGACACACAATTCCTTTGGCTGTATCAGCAGTACAAGGACAGGAATACAATACAGAGCTGTCTTAAAGCTGTCAAAGGCCACATACAAGTGTTTATGTAAAAGCAAACTTTAACATCTCATCTAAACATCTCAAACATCTCAAAGGCCAGAGGGGTATTCCAAGAAAACGGCTAAGTGACAAACATGGGTAAGTTAAAGGACATTTCCAGTATTTTGAACATTGAGCCCCCTTTCTGGTTTGTCTAGGATGAAATAGAGTGGTGAACACCGAAATTGTGACTATTGGTTCTGTCCCTGCCTACTTCAGAATAGCTGGCGACGTGCATGCACAAACCTGTTAAAACAACCTGAAACGTTAGTTTTTAGAAATATGCAACTCACTGAGTGGTTAGTGGTGTTCTTTGATGTTCCAAATCAAGTATCGTGGTGAAATACAGTTTCTGTCATGTGTTATTGCTATTTTATCTCATTTTGTAAATCCCATTGATTTCTGTTGGAAGACTCATTGTTCGTTGGCCGGAAATGGAAAGGGGGGCTGTCTACGTTTATGTTTACGTACGTAAACAGCCCTCCTTTCCATTTCCGGAAAAGGGGAAAGGGGGGCTGTTTACGTTTGGTTGTAGTCTGTAGACTACAACCAAATGTAAACAGCCTTTCCATTTCCAACCAACGAGCAATGAGTCTTCCAACAGAAATCAATGGGATAAAATATTTAGAATTGTAACAAGTAACGATTCAGCACACGAAAAATGTATTGGAGTAAAAGTATTAAACTCAAAAAAAAAAAAAGTTAAATATATAGTGAAGTAGAATACTCCAGTAAAGTACAGATACAGCATTTTAGTACTTAAGTACAGTAGTGAAGTAGTTCTACTTTGTTACTATACATCTCTTTGAATGGAAACATAAAACCCAAATGCTATTCAGTCTAGTTCAGTTTTGTTTAATGTCTGTTCTGAAAGACTTTAAATAACAAGCGATATGTGGCTGAACAGAAAGAGAAAGTTGTATCACTGTTTGGATTTGTCCTACTTAAGTGCTGTGTGTGATTGGTCTGATTTTGCCATGCATGAGCGAACATGTCATGTAGACTGCTCTGTGATTGGATGGAGGAGGAGGGGGATGTACAGACCTCCTTAAGAACCAGGATCTGGTCGGCAGCTTTCAGGTACTGCAGCTGATGGGTGACCAGGATCCTGGGCTTGTCCTTCAGAATACCACAGATACACCTGGAGAGGACACACACACACACAAAAGTGTGTGAGTGTCTGAATTTGTTTATTTTTGTTTCAATTGTGCACTGTATAAAATAGGATGAAATCTAGGGCTGACACCTTCTGCACGGTTGGTCAATTGGTTAGTCAATATGCTCTTGTCTGACCAATATGCTTGCCATCCATTGCGACCCACAATATAAAAAACGTAAAATCTGATCTTTTGACGTGTCCTCCTTTTGACTACGCAACGCTGCCCGGTGCAGCACTCTGAACAAGAATGGATTCAAAGCCACTACTTCCTCTACACAGCACTTGCGTTGTATTGAGGCTACCAGATAGAGTAAAGGCGAGGGCCTCCCCTCAAATAATAATATTAATCTCTCGTCTCAAGCCAAAACGCCTGAAATGGAGGGATTTCTTAATGAGAGAGTGGGCGAGGCTTCTTAGCATGCCTCGCGGTAGCGATTTCCATTTCAGTTAGGTGCTTCAGATATTTCTTCAGATTCAGATTCATCTTCATTTAGCTTCGTTAACTGAAGTACAATGCATGAACCTTATGAGCCCCATTTATCTTCTTGCTCCACTGGGGACATTACATTAATCAAATTGGCCAGAGGTGTTGTCTGTTAAGGCGTGAAAAGACCTCGCAAGATATACTGCTTGAAGCAGGCTAGTGCAGAATGTGTACCTGGCAATAAAACACAATATTCCTCAGGAACTTTGAAGTCTATCCATAGGTTGTTGAGGCAGAGAGTTGCTGACAGATTAAGGATAACAAAAGTGTCAATTGTGCTGCTAAGGCCTTTGTACTGTGGGATTGGATGTGCTTAAGTTCCTATCCAGGACTTTCTTCTCTCAACCCCCGCCCAGCCACAAACCTATCGTCCGACAGGAAGTGAAGGATTCTCATTTCTTATTGGATAATTATTCATAATGTGTCAGTGGTCGTTTACTTTTCAAACAGGTGCCTCCCGATCTCGGTGTCCACGGCACTGAGAGGGTCGTCAAGGAGATAGATGTCAGCATCCTGGTACACAGCTCTGAGACACACACGCACACACACAAACAATACATATACCATTTAGCTGATGCTTTAATCCAACGATTTAAAGTGAATACAGAAACAGATACTGGTACTACAGCAGGTACTATAGCAGTTAACATTTGTTTCTACAGTGCTATATCAGTCCACCCCGTGGTACTACAGTATTATAGCAGTTAAACATTAATTTAGTACTACAGTACTATATCAGTCCACCCTGTAGTACTACAGTATTGTAGCAGTTAAACATTAATTTGGTACTACAGTACTATAGCAGTAAAACCTGCGGTACTAAAGTACTAAAGCAGTCAACCCTGCAATACTACAGTACTATAGCAGTCAACCCTGTTTATGGCAATGCAGTTTTTTTAATTTTATTATAGGTGAAACGGTAAACAATGGGTCAATCATTATCAAGGTTTTAATGATAATTACATTTTACAGGGTAATAATGACCATGGTTTATTGTAAAATCGGCAACCATTTCATCCCTATAGGTATTAGTGAGGCCAGGAGAGATGGTTACAGTGGTTTGAACATCCAGTTTGGTATAGTCCTATTAGCGCCGCCCCCTGGGTTCACCTTTCCAGGGTTCAGGTGAGGTGAGCATCAAACTCACCTGGCCAGGTTGACGCGAGCCTTCTGCCCCCCACTGAGTGTGGCTCCCCGGTCCCCAATCAGAGTCAGGTCCCCGTCTGGCAGCAGCTCCATGTCCTGGAGCAAGTTGAAGACAGCTTCAGAACAAACACAAATACACACTTTGAGCCAGGTTGTTAGGGTCAAGGCAGAACCACTCACCCTCTTGAGGGCGCAGGACCACAGCACCTTCTCGTACTTGGCGGGGTCTAGCTCTTTGCCGAACAGGATGTTACCACGGACGGTTCCGGGGAACACCCAGGACTGCTGACAGGCGTAGGTTAGCTGGCCCTTCACCTTGAGCACTCCCTTGTCAAGGGGCAGCTCCCCCAGAATGGCACTCAGCAGGGAGGACTGAGGGAAGGGTGGGGGGAAAGGACAGGTGTTTCAGTTGTCATGGATGCACTTTCCTTTCCTTGACAACCTTTTGACAGACACTCTAACATGGCAAACAAAATTAAGGCGGGTTGGGGATTGTTATAGCGTTTTTAAATGTTGTTGTTCCTCTGCCACAGTGAAATCACACTCTAAATCACACACCTACGCTGGGATATCTCTTAATGGTGGTGTAATGCGATCAAACACAACCTGATAGCAAACATAGGAAAGGCATAATTTGTCATGGGAATAACGTTATTCTTTCACCTATAGTTTGATGAGATTAGATCACAGTATAATAATGAATATAGAGCTGGACTCTGTGGAGTCTCAGCCTTCACATGACATCTCATCTGTGTAGATAGCACTACGTGAAAAATATATATTTTTGAGCACGTTAGCATTTAGCTTTTACCGGAAGCGCACTCCCAGCCATGGGGGAATACCCAAGCCTCAAACCATAGACTCAAAAATGATAACTCAGACTTGTAAAAGTTGGACACGATCAGGATAAGTAGAAGTAGACAAACACGTGGATGTCCAACAAGTGTCTGTCCCTTTAAGTTTGTCAGTTTATTCTAAGTAACTTAAGTTTAAAAACGGTATAAACATCAAACATCTGATTAAGTTATTTCCAATCAATTAATCATTTAACACCAGTGAAACAAGAAATACTGTAGCACTTAAAGCTTTAAATTGTGTTTCTAGGTTAAATATTTAAGTGCTAAGGCTCTGCGATGTCCAAATATGTTTAGCCACCTTGGGCTAGAGCGGGGTGATGTAATCACGCTCTAAGCAGGGCTCAAAGGAAGTCAATGAGAACAACTGAAAATATACGAAGCAGGTTTAAAACTAAAAATGTTAAATCTCAACAAGTATAAATTACATATTTATATATAGCCTAACCCTATATAACTATGAAGAACAAAGAGTAGTGATTTGTTAAAAAGTACACATTTCTGAGATAGTTGAAGTCTCAAAGAATAATGTCCCATTGACTTGAAAAGTAGAATATGTAAATAACTAAAGTATTTTGATTAGAAAAGTATGAGCAGTCTATTCTAAAGAAGGCTGAACAGATTGCTGAACAAATTTTAATGAAGTCGCTAGCTAAAGAAATGTACGAGGAGTTGATTGACAAATTATTGTTTAGAATAAGAAAGCCTGAAGAAGAAGAATAGTGTAGCGCTGCATGCAGCACCTAATTAAAAAAGGAAAAAATTATAAATTCTTAAGGAAAAAAGACAAATTAGAAATTTCAAAATTCCACCAATGGATGGATGGCCCCTGACCTTTCCGGCGCCCACAGGTCCAATCACCGCCACCAGCTGCTTCGAAGTGACATTCAACGAGATGTTCTGGAGTGAGGGTGCGTCTTGGATCTGCACTAGGGAGTTAACGCACACAGATGCACACACTTATCAGCACCTTCATTTCACCATTAAGTGATTGGATTCACTCCTGGAGCACAATGCGTAGAAGACCCCTATAACATTTGTTGTACTGTTGTACACATTATAGTGGGGTGCGTTCTTTTTGTGAACGCACCAACCAATCAGTGTGGTCGTGTGAACAAGCCACAGACACAGGGGACAGGGCTAGTCCTCCCGACCCAAAGGTACTGGTTTTGATCCATGACGTCCTGAGCAGGATGATCCAGCCAAAGTCTATCATTTTAAATACAGTGTTTGTAAGATTAAGGGTTGATAACATATTATGAGGCAGCATTGTTTAATGCATGTGCAAAATGGATGACGTTGACATATAGTACACTGCCAAAAGCTAGACAAAAGCCACCCCTCGCCATCATTGCGACCACACATAAACAGATGAAAAGGGTGTGTATTAGTGTATGTATGTACGTAGCTCAAATATAAATGATTCCTCATTATTGAGGTAGGTGACAGACATGCCTGTGATACACAACATAACGTAAGCTTTCGCGATCAGTTAAAATGAGCTACTATTGGCAAAATAAGGAATTTCTAAAATTAAATAAATAAATAAATAAAATAAGTGTTTCTTCTGAAAATCTTTGCAATCAGGCCCGAGTCTTTCGACAGACAACCGCAACTTAAAGTGAAGGGCTGACCCCACACTCTTGTCAATGGTATAAATGGTCAGCATGCAACAGGAGCCAAAACAAAATATTGAAAAAACATGAAATGTGTGGCAAATGTCCCAATTTTGCATGCAAGTTCTTGCCTTTTCCAGGACATTTGATGAATTTGGAAATTTTCTATGTATCCATGGAAAGCAACCTTTTAAAATGGAGGTTTTCCAGGACAGTTTCCAGGACAATACATTTATGGCAATCATCGCACATTTTTACAAGTCTATTCATTCTGAGTAAACAGTGACAAACTGGTTATATAAATGCATTAATTGCATTCAATACATTTTATTCACTGTTCACCCATCATCAACAAAGCACTAAGGGCGTATTCACACCTGCCTTGTTTGGTTTGAGCCAAACCAAAAAATCGCCAAGCCAGAGAGGTGGTCTCGGTTCACTTCCAAACAAACCCTGGTGCGGTTTGCTTGAGATATGAAAGCGAACAAACCTCGGTCCGATCCAGTTCTAAAAATCATAGGCCTATTATTATGCTTAGATTATTATTATTATTATATCTAAGCATGTTATTAAACATGCTTAGAAAGGTGCTGTAAGCTAAACCTATAATTTGAGTGTAATTTATTACAAATGGCCTAGCTATCTGCTGGATATTATTGAAATTCGGTGTGAGAATATCTGTTGACTAGTTGACGCTTGCATCTTTCTGAGACCATTTTGATTTGGAACACTCCCGGCTCATTTCTGACCAATCAGGGCGTCTTTTCCCTGATTGGATCAAGGCATAAATCTTGCCAATCCATCACAGAGTTTTAAATGCAAAACTGCACAAAAATACACCTTTGAGAGAGAAACGTATGGACGGAGGGAGCAGAGAGAGGGGGGGACGTTTTGGCAGTTTGGTTTAAAAAGCGTGCCCTCTTCTGCTCCCTCGACTCTCTTTACAAGTTTGGAACTACAGCACCTTTAACCCTTCCCTCCAGACCAACACCAGGGAACACAAGAGGTTTTGTTGACCTTGTCCCAGTAGCAGACGAGGTCCTGGATGATCACAGAGGCGTTCTTTTCCTGGCAGACCACATCGCTGCACTTGGGTGATTCCTCCAGCATTAGAAATGTCTACCAAAAATAAAACAGACAATCAGATTCAATAATAATATTACGAGTAATAATAATCAAGAACATTATGTGAGACGTATGAGACGTACATTATGCACAATGGAAGTCTCACTAAAAGCCATTGTCTAAAGAGTATCACACATCACAACAAAATAATTTGGGTAAAACGGTTCTCTTCCTGCACCCACAAGCCAAACAGGAGGACGATATATTAGAGCAGTGGTTCTCAAATGGGTGTATGCTTACCCCTGGGGGTACGTGAAGGCACTCCAGGGGGTATGTGAGATTTTAAAATATACATTTATTTAAAAAGTAGAATCCATGCAAAAATCCTTTGAAAATAATTATTTTATAAATATTTCAGGATAGTATAAGTTCATAAAATTGATTTTATATTCAGTAGGCTATTCAATTTTCATTATCCTTAAAACCAAGAGTCTCCCCCGTACCAGGATGGTTCGACCCAACCTGTGATATGCCTGGCTGACACCTGGCTTCTCAATCATTTGGATCAACGATGGAGTCGTAGTTGAAGCGTAGCAGCAATTATTTTGAAAACACAGAGGGACAAGTGGCTAAGAAGGCCAAACCAAAAATGTTTTGCGCTGGTTGGGGGGGTACAAAAAAATGTCACAGGGGGTACGTCACTGAAAAAAGGTTGAGAACCACTGTATTAGAGGGCAAAACTATCGGAAAATACATTTAGGTTCGGGAAATGTGAGCATGCTTGAAGCACCCCAATAAATCGTCGACAGGTGTTTAGACTCGTCAGGCTCCTGATGGCCATCACCCCCCCCCCACCCGGTGAGGAAATATGGGTGCTCCCCCTCACCTGTATCCGTTGCACGCTCACGAGACTCTGAAAGAGAAGCTCGATGGCCCTTGGGAAGGAGAGCATGACAGCAGTGGCTGTGTTCCTGTACAGCAACACAATAACGAAGACACTGCTGGCCGTGATGGTGTTTCCCAGGTGCACGTAGATGGCCAAGGTGATGAAGATGATTATGTGGCTGGATGAGAAGAAGGATGCCATGTTTAGGGCTTTCAGCATGGAGCTCTTCATCACGTTGGCAGTCTCCTCCCTACGGGGGGACATGGGGGGTTAGAGACAGCATCACTTCTTTACTCCACACCACCGTCTTAGCACACCATTAGCCCTATCTTGCGCTCAGCGCAATTGACTTTCTACACAGACGCATGTTTCAATGCTAGTTTGCACCCGGCGCAAAGCTGATTTTCCCCCGGTGCAACGAGGCGCCACTACACTTGCGCCTGGAGAGACGTGTCGGCGGAAAGCAGGGGCGTGTTCCGGCGCAAATGGTACTTGGTGTTATTTTAACGATCTAAAATATCCGCCAATCCAATTGCGCTACTGACCGGGAGATATCTGGGCCCCGTTTCCCGATAACGATGGATCCACGTTCGTACGATCAATCTTACGATGGATCTTTTGATGCATCGTTAAATTTTTTCGAGCATTTCCCGAAACTCCTCTTAACGTGAACGCGCGTGCACTGCTCTTAGGTCGTCGAAGGTTTGTAACTGTCCACTGAAACGGTGCTGAAATGGGCTTTGTACGAGGGGGAGACGCAGGAATGTTGTTGGATGAACTATACTTTGTGGCAGCAAAACAATGTCTCCCGTCAAGGCCAACAGCAGAGTAGCCTA
Organism: Trisopterus esmarkii; assembly: GCA_027123545.1. NCBI lineage: Eukaryota > Metazoa > Chordata > Actinopteri > Gadiformes > Gadidae > Trisopterus > Trisopterus esmarkii. Next base: position 48 of record JAOPJL010009684.1, on the reverse strand, counting down.
CGAAAAGAATAGACTAATATGAAAGCTTCAAATATTAAAACACAATTG
>JAOPJL010008579.1:0-14681 GCA_027123545.1 Trisopterus esmarkii | reverse complement strand
CACCCCCACAACCCCACCCCCCTGTTTCGGATAGCACTACTTCTCACTTTACCAATAATGCACTTGACAGGTAAAAAAGGTGGAGGTTTCCAAAGGATGAGGGGGAGGAGGGCCGGGCGAGACGGCGGGGTGGATGGGTAGTCGGTAGGACATTACCTCCAGGTATTTAGCTGGAAACAGGGGCCTATTAAATAAAAAAAAAGCTCCAGCCAGATACAGAGGGGGGATAAAGACCGTAAGAAAGGGCCATTATGCTGGCAGGTTGCGGACTCTATCTGCCTCTCCATCCACCAGCACCACCACCACCGCCACCACCTCCTCCTCTATCACCTTCTTTGCGTCTGCCTTGAACTTGTATGGGGAGTTCAGCGGATCCGTGCCTACGGTCCAGACTTGGGGGGGCTCAGGAATGCGGAGTGTGGCCACTCAAGCCCGTCTGACCCGCCAGCACCCCCGGCTCTATTTCACCGCGGGGCTAACTCACCTACCGGCTCACAATGGGACTTCAACTTTATCTGCCCTCCCTCGTAACACAACATTAACTGCCAAAGAGCTGGAAATGCATTATCAGCCCTCCCTTCCCACCGAAAGAAAACTTGGATCGCTCCACTCATAAATAAGATCATTATACGAGTGGTAATCCCATTAAATAGATCATTTTTGGGAATATCTAAATCCAATTAATAAAGTGATTTGAGTGGGGGTTGGATCAAACATTAGCTTTTTTAGAGCTCTGACACACTGTGACTTCTCTCCTTTTGTTCGTGGCTGCTTTAGTGTGATGTTGCTTGCTGTAGCCTGCAGCCCTCTTAAGAGAAACACTATGGTGCTGTTGTTTCATCTCATTAGATAAACAAATCCATAGAGTTTTTCTTCTTTTGAGGGAGTTTCATTTGTCAACCCCTAGGTGGTTTATCAAAATGACTGACATTAATTAGGATGCAAACTTGCAAGATGCATTTGTTATTACAGGGTTTGGATATTCCCCTCAACCTCCATCCATACCTATTTTAGCATTGAGCCCAATGCATTCGCTGACATAATGTGCTTATAGGATGACCTTACATTTTAATCCCATCAAAGACTTTATATGGAGGACTTCGCTACATTGACCTAAAAAGCCTTTAAATGGTGACCAGATGGGTTGTCAAATGAGCCATTTATGGAATTAATCCAAACTGCTTTCCTAAATCATTACTGGCTCATATGCTGCATTGCCCTTTAAGTGCCCTCTAACTTTTAAGTATGCTGCCTATGCTAACCATGTAATTTTCTGAGTCTATGCGGGACATTATTAGAAAGGGGAACACAAACGCTAATGAATTGCCTCTGCTTAAACTAACCACATGCGTAGGGATAGAGGAAAAAACACATTATACACACGTTATAATCTTAAAGTAGATGCCCCCAAAGTGTTTGTGTTTGTTCCACTAAAGTAATAAAGTGCATAATCCGATAAAGGGGAATCTCTGTAAGCTTTGATTGTGCCTGGAGTGGTTGTCTTACCTTTGTGGAAAGTGCGTCTAGCATGGTAAGAATGTTTTCGTATCTTGTCATGGTTTTAAATTGCCTGCAGAAGCTATTGGGAAAACATTGTTGTGGTTAAATGAATTAGCTAACAGCGCCCTGGGTGTTTAGCGCACGTCGCTGAACTCTCCGCGGCGGTGAGGCAGGCGCGCTGCGGCATGTGTTGTGTATGTTGACGCTACGGATGGGGTCTGTCTACGTCATTACTCCAATGAAACAGTTTTTTTCTGTAGTGCGTACTGAAAGCAAACGTTTTGATGATTATTTTCTGTTAAATGCTAATCAGTTAGCATACATACCGGTCAGCAATGTCGCCGGGCGCTTGTGAGTGACAGCAGTGGGCGCTGTGCAGCGCGCGAGCGTTTGTATGTGTAGGACCAACGTATTTGATTGATTTTGATGAGGGTTTTTTTTTTATTCAGAGCAACTTTTGAGTGAGGTGGATAACAATTCAAATACAACAAACTAGTAGTCAAGAAGGCGGCTAATTTAAATACTGTATAACAAAATATGAAATACAACTACTACTGGTGATGGAGGCACCGAATGACCACCCTCGATCCAAATAACATTGTAACCTTGTATAGTAACCTTGTATAGTCATTATGCTCCTAACAAGATGGATGCCTTCACAGTGGCTAAGGTGAGTGTTAAACAAAAGTGGACACAGTTTTAGTGGTATTTTCCTACACGGCCACTGTTTTTCCTGGTAAACACAAGTAAACAGAGAATGGGGTGAAAGGCAGAGATGTCAAGATTGAGGTCGGCTCCCTCCCTGGTGGGGTCAATCTCGAGGGGTTAATACCTGGTGTCCGCTGAGCTCATCACACTAATTAAACAGACACACATCCTCTCTGAGCTCCAATGGCCAATCGCTGCCAGCTAAAAAAGCAGTCCATTCATGGCAGTTGGCAGGGTGTGTGTATGTATGTGTGTGGGTGTGTGTGTGAGTGCGTGGGGTGGGCCGGGGAAATGCTACCTGGCCTTCCCTGGGTTGATTAATGTGAAGAACAATGGGTCCCTTGTGGCCCGCCAGCCATGCTCCACTTGGTTCTGGTTCAGTGCAGCGGGAGAGAGGACTGCATGTTCCAGAATGGTACCACCTATCCAGCATGCTACTCCCCGGCTACTGTATTCTCTCCTCCCTGCCTCCCTTTCTCTTACCAAGTAGACACGTCATGTAGGCCTACACAGCTATCCTAGGACCAGTCCATTAAACCAATGGACTGTTCTTAGGACACAGCAATCCTAGCAACCGTAAATTAAACCAATGGGCTGTTCCTAGGACACAGCAATCCTAGGACCAGTCCATTTAAACCAATGCATTTTTATTGCTTTGATGTACTGTATATGATGAGCACATTCTGCTTACGGTCAGAAGAAAGAGCTGTTTGACATTGACATGATCAAAATGTCAAATTATCTTTAACACAATCATTTATTCTAGTCTTGAGTTAGAATAGTCACTGTCTCATGTTACTATTTTGTATGCCCTACATTACATCCATTAATATGTATTTATTTATGTTTTTATTTATATCCTTTCAGGTGTAAACTGCTTTAGGCTAAATGTACTGGTTTGACTTTTGACCTATTGTAACTCAAATGAAAGGTAAACTTTTAAACTAATAGGAATGTAAAGGTTGTTTCCAAATAAAAATTATGTTTGGGTATAAGTGCATTCATTCATTGTATGCTTTTAAATGTATTTCAATAGTTATATATCTTGACCTAGCTCCAACCTGGTGTTATCACAGTCGTTTCAGTATCCTTCTTTGCTCCCCCTGCGTGTTTAGAGTAATTGACAGCCAGCAATATCCCCAGAGGGATAGAGACATCAACTTGATCCCTCCGAGGGACTGACAGCATAATGTTATGTGTGTCAAAACTTGGGTGACATAATTAATTGCAGGCAGCACTCTCACAACTCACAGGGCCTTGTATCGCTTCTCAGACACTTGTGTGCCAATACTCAACGGCTTCAGTGGGAAAACAACAGCGAGATACATTTAGTCACCTTTCAGTTTTTCCTTTCAAGGCATCTCACTTGCAAGATGCCAACGTTTGTTCCAAAACAAAACATACTCGACATATGCATATCCATATATAACCACGTACGCATACCCATGTTCACACAAACACACTGGGGGACGGGTGGGAAAGGAGTGTGTACAGCCCTAATGATGATGGTCCATATGGCCAGTCACACCCACACACACACGCTGTTAGGAGAAGTACTTCCCAACTATTTGCAGTGACTTGTATTTGAAAAATAAACCACTAGTGTGTCTATGGGCTTGTGGTTGGACCATGTGTTATGAGTTCTTGGTTATGTTGGTCCTCTTGAATGACGCTTATTTACAATAGCTCGATTCAAGTCAACCATCACAGGCTGACTACTTACATATTTTTACACCGTTTAAATTTCTCAGCAATCAGTCATTTTCTAACAGCACAAACTATTATTTAACTAAGATCAATTAGATTTAAGGCCAATTAAATCTTGTCCGTGGGAGAATGCCTACAGAGCGTTTTGTTTTATATAAAGGGAGTAACACCAACCATTCGAGCAGATCACTCTTTGGAAGATTAGAGAATTTTATTTAATTGGTCAACCGTAATATTGTTCTATTTTCTAATGAGGCACAACGGAGGAGTTGCCTTTCATAATTTACAGTGGGGGGCCTGTCATAGGGATATAGTTTTTATGACAGCATTTGAGATATGTAATAATCGTACTACTGCTTGCCTCTGGCACAATGAAGAACTAGGAAGCTCAACATTTTTCAATGACATTAGACACATTTTCTGTGATAAATGTTGGTGATATTTGTTCAAAACATAGAGAGAGAAAGTTAATGAGTGAAATTCCCATCCATGTCTGGCTGTATGTCTGACTGTCCTTGATCGAGCACTTTTGGAGGGGTGGTTTGAAAGGGGTAGGGACGTTCCACAAAGCTTTCCTAATACAGGGTGATGGAAGGTGAAAAGAAATTGTATGCCTCATGCCTTATTACCTAAATTATAGGTGGTGGATGAAAAAAATTGCATTTGGCAGAATGTGACTGTAAATCAAACCCAATAACTGAAGCTGAAGTCTGACTCAGACAGAATGACACAGTACATTGACGTCATAGCTTGTTGGGCCCTTCACCCCCAAGGCCATGACAAAAACCACCAGATGAACCCATTCTTTACAGCCATTGGCTCTGATGACCTGAAGGTGCGGTTTAAAAAGGAGCTCTGTAAGAGAGACTCTGACGACCAGCCACTTCACTCCACATTGGCAGTCGACCATTTTGGGTGGAGCACGATTCCAAACAGACAACACTCTCTCTCCTCTCAGACCTGGGCTTGTTCAGACGCTGGCACCCAGCGTCCTCATTAGAATGGATTTCAGCCGAGATGTGATGCTGTGACAGTGCTGCAGCAGCAACAAACCCCCCCTCCCCCCCTTGCACCCTGGCACGTTCAAGTTTGATGCATTGCAAACAACAAGTCAAGCGCCAGACAGTATATTTATACATCTTAATTAGCAATAATGATGCGGGGTGCCAGCCAACTGACTGATGCCAGTGGGCACTGTGTAGTGTTTCGAGGGGCAAACACCAGAAATTATGTTTGCCTGCTATTTACATGAACACTGCATAAATACGGTAAAAAAAACAACAACCGCAAAGTCTGCGGTCAAATCCTTGTCGATTGGACGACAACAGACGATGCATCTCGTCCTGCACACTGGTTTTAAATCTTACAGAGGGTAAACTCTGCAGGCTGTGGCATGCCTCACATTTACACAAGCCTACCAACGAGCTGGAGACAATGATTAGTCGCTCTCACAGTTTGACATTTCCCAGATCGTTCCTTTCTGAGGACCTGTCAGGACACGGCGGAGCGCCGCAGGGCATATCCCAATGTGTGTCGTCATGGATCCCAGTGGTTTGGACACCATGTTTGGATGCAAACATGTTTAGATTCGCCAATAGCGATGGGACTTTGAGCCCAGCGGGAGCTAAACATTCTTTATGCCGGTAATGGAAACAAGTTGCATGAATGTTTTACCGTGAAATAGGCTACAGACATTCTCATGACATCTGGATTTATGGCCTGGTAATTCCCCACTGGAGTAATTTGGCTGGTACATCTGCAGCTTAGCAGCATTCCAGCAGGGCTCTCCTGTGCTGTAAAGTCAGGAGATGACTGATTGATTGATTGTATTACTCTAGCTTTAAGCATGGCTTTAGTTTACTCGAACAGTGGAGTTCTAATGTGATCTACCTAATGCAAGCTACGGCGATGCAGGATAGAGGCAGCCACCCCTCGCTGATGAGGAACTCAATTGATGATTCATTCAATCACGTTCAAACAAAAATCTATAATTACGGTAATAATGTAGACTACGCACTTACAGTGGAACATTAGAGGAAGCAGAAGTAATGGGTATCAACTGAGGAGATTCACGTCTACAAACTAACTTGTGACGGCTTAGTGTCAGGCTGGTGTGACGAGTGACAGGGGTCACTGTAATTATCTTGCGTTGAAGGTGACAAGTTATTGCACATTGTTTTTGAACTTCAACCTGCGGGTTTGACATGGGTTTTTCCCCTTTTCACACCTCTTACTACTTGTCGTCTTCCTGACCCGATCTTTGTAATGCCAATTACAGAGACAAAATATGACATATACAAACGCAAACGCAAAAGCGGCGGTGTGCTGACAGCTCGTGTTTCCTGGGCCCTTTTTCGGAGGCGATAACTCCTCACCGCGTGCTGGTCAGACAGATATAATGAGAGCCGGCGCCCTGCAGCCTGCCATTACAGCGGTCCCTTCTGCTGGGTCCAGCATGGAACCGCACATTCCCAGGGGCTCAACCTCGAAGCCCCCAACCCCCCTCTGTCACTGAGCAGCAGGACACAATGCGCTGGGTCGCCTCCACCCCTGCCAAACAAAATGTACAGTAGTCTCATGGTAGTCTTTTTGCAGACGAGGACGTTTTGGAAGAGAGGCTCCAGTCATATATATTTCAATAGCAATGCCACAAAAGGGGGGACAAAATGTGTTTGCTTTTGTGTGTGAAGGGAACATGACATTTTGTGGTGGATGGAAAAAGGGGAATGGTGTGAAATATTAATACGTCATCTGACTGAGGCTGCATCACATGATATTTGGGTATTTCCAAGGATGGTTTTACAACCCGTTGATCTCCGAAAACACTGATTCCCTGTACTTATATCATAAATGTGTCTGTCAGGATTCGTGTTACGTTTGATTTACGTTATTAAAAAGATTTATTGGATTGAAGATACCATCTCGACTACCTGAAGATATCTGCTTTCGGGTGATCCGACAATTTGCGAGAGCTGCAATCGTATCAGGGCCTCATTAGACAAAACTCTACTCTTTAATGAAGAAGTCACGCGTATGTCAAAGGGGACGGTGTAAGCAGACTGTGTTTCTGGTTGTCATCTGCCTTTGTTCATACGACACCAGACGCGTGGTACCAATCAAAAGTGGACAATAGAGACACAATGGACAATGCTGGTCTCGGCGGCGTGTGCGACATCTGATTTATCTCAAGCACCCATTCAGAATGGCCAAACTAGCTAAGTGGGTGGGGTCCGGTACCCTCGGGGGGTTGTGAAGAGCTAGACTTGACATCTGGCCTCCGATCATCAGACAAGTTCAGGCCAGCTGTCCAAAGAGAATGGTCTGGTTTTCTCCTTAAAAACACCTCATCCATCTGGTAAATTTCCCCCTCATATCAGCTCCTCTTATGATTGCCGCAGGCGTATCCATTCAGACGCGTGTGTTGTGACACTGATCCTGGCAATGACGCCCATCCATTTTTAAAGGGTAGTGCAGGTTACCCCACGCGTGGCCCTCTCTGGCACACATGTCCACACGCGTGTGCATTCTCTTAAGATGCTCCCCTGTTACAGTGACCAAACCCACCCATGGTTTCGTCCACAAAACCTGTTTGCGAGATATTTCCTCAAATTACAGCCATATGATATAATGAACAGCGCACTAATGGCTGTTCATTTAGTGTATTCAGGGGACGCGTGCCACTGCCATACAATAGCTGGGTTCTGTGAAATCCAATCCTCTGATGAAGGTGTGAGGCTGACAAAGAGTTTTTCAATTAGCTTATGAATACAACAGGTGACACCTACATAAAGCCCAATTACACACTTATTTGTGTTCGGTGTTTTTTAGAAATGGAATATAACTTAATACACCAAGATTAAAAATTAATTACGAAAGCATGCTGCCATTGCGGGGCTTAAGGGAGCCAGTGAACTACTTAGTTCCCCTTGGGTTCTGCTCGTGACACTGGATCTTTCTCAAGCAGGATCATGATGCAGCGAGACTTGAGCAATCTTCAATTTATAAACGGTCTTAAAAAAGCAGGTTGCCCAGTGAATATACCCGGTGACTTTCTCACCATGGTGAAATTACAGACAAATTAAGAACTGACAGAACAGGTGAAGATGTTAAACATCACAACATTGTTCCAAGTAAATGGCAGCAATCAAGACACTGAATAAATATAGGGCGATGTGGTGGCTTCATATCCTGGACCCTTTGGAGTAGCAATGCTGTCAATCCCCAACACACTGTACTGTCTGTCCTGGCCTGCGGTGGCCATTTACTTTTGTTTTGAGCTATTTTTTCAAGGAGAGGTCGTGTTTTAACTTGCTATTCGAAGAAGTATCACAGAAGAAAAAAAAGGAAGTATAAGACTGCCACATCTCAAAAGGTTTCACATACACAAATTAAATGGGCGTTTTAACTAGCAACAACGCTACTTGGTTGACAAACCATGCCTCTTCTCTCTTTTTGTTTTGCAGGATGAAAAAGCATGGGAAATTCTCAAGAACAAAAGAGCCACTTAGAGCAAGGACAAAATAGAACCTGGACACAAAAGAGCACAAATTAGCAACTCTAACTGGCAGTTTAACTGCCACTTACAGGAGAGATCTAATAAATTAATGTAATATTATCTGTCACAATAATAATACAACAGGTGGTCAATTTATTCCCTGTGATATATCCACCACTGATCAATTTATTCAAAGTAAAATACTAAAGACTAAAGACAGAACTTGCTAAATCATATATGTAAATACGACATAGACTTCATCATAATGTAGTATTTAGCTATGCATAATATTAGAAAAAAAAGTCAATAAAAGTATATTCTTATTGTACAGTGTATTTATTGAAAAGAGCAATACAATTGTGCTTGTGCCATCAAAAAAACATCCAATGGATTGCATCAAATGACAATAAATGAAAGGGAAGTGCATCACAGAAAGCCTTTAAAGCGACTGCTTGATTTAGTACTAAATACAGCTGTTGCTATTCATCGTGTTATTTTGCATTACATTTAAAATTCAATGTTTATGAACAGCATGGGGACCATCTAAACCTTTCATTTACTTCATTGATGCACAGCTTTAAGTCCTGTGTATGGGCTGTTTTATAGGAATTCAATGTGATAAACTATGTAATTCAAAAATATATAATTGCATACAGTAGTGGCACAAAAAATGATAAACCTGTAACAATGATATAAAGTATTGTAATGCACATCGAGACTTGCCAGTGTACAGTAACATTCTTGCTCGGTATTGTCAGGCCGTTTTTGTTCGTAAACGCAATACTTTGTCTTTTATGTATTGTTAATTGTAGGGACTAAACAGCTAACTAATAACTTTAATATAATCATAGTTAAATAGAAAGTAATCTTTCTTATGTTGTGATTGTTGTTCATACCATCATTGTTTCCATTATATTATCAGCACTCAACTTGATCAAAGTTGATGGAAGATTGTTAAAACCTATTATTAATTCCTATTTAAGCTTTCACTTCATCAAAATATCCATTTATTGTTTTGGTCTGGGTATTATGGTCTCCCTGAACTACTAGTTCAATACCCTGCTGGAAACGTTTATCAAATTAAGAATTGCTGAAAATAGTTATAATACTGTAAATGTAAAAATTAACAAAGAGCTATACATTGTTATAGCTTTGTATTTTTTCAATAAACGTAATATAATGCAACATGGTTTTTATAAACATTTATGTTAAGCACTAAATAGCAAAGCAGAACAAATAATACACCCATTTGTTTCAAAATAAAATCAAAATAGCCAGGTTATAAAGTTTGTTGGCAAGTCAATATGCAAAAGTGCAAATTTTTATTTTATAAAAGAAATATTTTAGACCTAAATGTGTCTACTATTTTTAGCACTTTTTTGTAATTACACAAAGGGGCCTAAGCGACAACAAAATAATAGACTTATTAATTTTATAAATATTTATTTTAATATCTACTGTAAACAGGGAATGTACTTGATTGACTTGAAAATGTGTAAAAATGTGTGCCGTTAGAACAGACATTTGCGTCACATAAGGTAACGTAACATAATAAATATGTTCCAAATTTAGGTTAACATTTATATGTCATGGGGGTAAGAAAGAACAATTTAAATAGTCTTTACTTTGAGAATGCCTAAAACTTAAAAAGTCAACAAAAGGTTCAATAAACTCCTTAGTGTAAAGCTTTGTGATTTAAAGTATTAAGACAATGATGCATTCCAAAGCCAACCACCATACATTCAGTTTAGGGAAATGTTGGCTCAGAATTAGCTAGGACTAACAAAAGTGATTTAAGTGTATTTACCTCAGACAGACCTACTTAGCAGCAGACAGTTTTGTTTAAACATATAGCAGGTTAACACTTGGTGAGAAGGAAAAAATGTTTCTAGTTGCAACTTTTTTTTTTGCTCTGTTTGATCTTGTAAAACTCCAAATATATCCAGTATATCACTTTGTCACACGTGTACGTTAGTGTAATACAGTGTAAAGGTCAAATATAAAAACCATCTCAGATTAACACATCTGAGACTAAACGTGTCCACATGAGCAGAAGGGTAGGGTCAAGTAAACTCAGATCATCAGAGCGAGTGTGATATATACATGCAGCCAAACACAATGTAAGATTCTGAGTAAATGTGTATATTTAGCAGAAGACAAAGCATGGTTTAACACTGTACACCTCTTCTTTTCCTTTCAATTGGCTTCAACGTAACAAATGTAAACCTTTAAATTAGTAACTAAACCAGAGTATCAAAATAAAAAAAGGATCAGCCTTTCCCATTCCAGAGAAGAAAAGAAACATTAAGTACCATTACCAAATATAATCATGTATATATATTTCTTTAACACTAGTTAAACTACTAGCAACATTAAGTAGCATTTTTATCCCACAAGCACATAGCATAAGATGAATGCAATTGAAAATAACAAAAGACAAATTATAATTTTCTTTGCCGAGAGTACATATGTAGTTAAGAGGATATTGCTAAATATAGAAACAAAACAACGCAAAGAGAACCTTCAATATAAGCAGATATCCAGTGTAAAAAATGTACGCGTCTTTGCAAAAATAAAATCTGGCATAAAGTGACATTTTACTTCATAACATACTTTTTTTTTTATTCCCAGCACGGCCATCTTCATGAGTTTAAAAGCACTTAACCTCAGCAGCCAATTGCTTTCACCGTTGTTCCCATGCCCCAAAACCCACCTTTCTGGTGCAAGTAATTGCAAACAGAGAAAAATTATTTTACCCAAACTACAATGCAGTCCAACCGGAAGATGTTTCGTGTAACAGTATACTGCACTGTGCCTGGTTTATGTAACTGTATCCCGTAATGTGTGTCAGAAATGTATGCTTCTGGGCTTGGACATCAAAATGCATATTAGGAAAATGACAACACATAACTGACCAGTATTAATTACAGTAATAATGGTGGTTCAAATTAATAAAAATGAAGGCAATTTTAGGCAATTCTAACTGACTGGCTTATGTGCTTGTGTAAAAATGAAATATCATGTTCACAAATTTCCTCAAAATTATCTATTTAAGTATTTAGTTTCTCAACCGAGAATGTAGTTTTTACATCAACTAATAAATACTGACATAATAAATAGGGCCCTATTACTTTGCTATCGTAATGCTCGGATGTCTGTGTGGTTCGTACCTCAACCAAGTAGAATAAGGTCCATTTAGTATTTTCAGCATTGGATGAGTTTTAGCTGCTAGTAGACAAATTTGGCGATGTCTGGCAATGCCATCCATGGCGACTTTAAATTTACAGGATTAAAATCACACAATGACTATAGAGGATCTCCAGTCCATTCTACAGAGGCCCGCCATTCCTTCTGTTGCACTTAGGAGGATATGTTTCCACCAGGACAATGATCCTGCACATGCATGGAGGCGGGGCAGACACTGGGCTTGACATGTACTGTGCTGACATTGCTCCTTCTCCTCCACAGTCACCTGACCTTGACCCCATTAGAACATCTCCAGGGGACAGGTAGGAGGAGGGAACGGGTAAAACGTACTGTAACTTCCACAAGACACTGTAACGGAGCCACTTGTAAAACAGAAGCAGACACAAGAGGGCAAGCTTCGATTTACGAAAAACATGAACAGGTCAACCAGTGAACCTATTCTTAAAGTATTATTCTGCCATCTACAAATTGTTCTGGATTTGTATTGGTGAAAATAATAAATATTAATAATAATGACCATGTATGTGTATGTAAAGTAAACATTTGTTTTTTAAATAAACAAAGGGGGGGAGGGGTTTTGGTTAGTGAACAGATACTTTTGGACTACACTTGTAAAATGTAAAAATGCACTGAAAACTGTAATAGTGTCATAGCTTCTGCACCAGTCTACCTGTAAGTATTGTTGCACATTGTTAAAGCAGATGTATACTTCTATGAGTGATGACAGTGACAGTTCAGGGGGGTTTCCCTTCAGTGGGGTCACTTAATTCAAAATGAAATGATTCATAATTGAACGGTATTACATTCATAAATAAAGATTGTTAAGCAAGTAAGTATCTACAATCTGCAAACGCAGCGTTGACTATTTTGGTGAGGGGGCTGTGGGGTGTGGCCTGTAGTGGACAGTAGTCCGGGTAGCACTGTAGTGCCAAGTGTAAACAGAGCAATTAAGGGTGCCATTTGATCCACAACTTGACACCCACATCTTTTAGCAGACAGCCCACCACTACCTCTGCTACTGGGACATCTGCTCATCCCAAACGTAGCTCCAGTCATACCAGGGGCTGCTGGCATTCATAGGACATGGCTGCCAAACACACAAGGAAGACTGGGCCACTTCATGCATGGGATATGCCTGAACTTGGCTTTCTCTTAATAGCCAAGGCTATTTATTTAATTAGAGACTTCAGTTGACTGGTTTGGGTTACTTCATCAAAATGGTGTGTACTCCCCAACAACCTTGAAGCGTCATTGGGCACAGAGGGGTGGTGTTGGGGATATGATTGCTCTCGTCAGCCATATTTAGCCCCCAAATGCCTTGTTAACCCTCTGTATTAGCCAAGGATAAGGATCTCCTGGGTGAGCGTGTGATAAGTGTTTTGATTGTTCGGCAAGATGGTGCACCATTGATTCATTTAGTAATTGAAAGAAAATTAAAGAAAATCCAAATCAACAACCAAAGCAAAACTCAACCTAACCTGATATATAATTTATCCCAAAGAAGAAACCACGGAATTTCCCCTTAAGGAACTAATACTTAAAACATATGTAATTACATTCAATTACTCAGATCGGAGTGAAAATAAATGATTTTTAAAAAAAGATCTGAAACAAAATAAAAAATATATCATAAATTTGGCATTAGTCAAACTCCTTTGTACGGTCTTACTTTTCCAGTCAGTACTGTCTTCCTGACTACAGTACCAGTTAACCAGCTCATTCACCTCATCGGGTCTGCAAAAGGCATTGTTCTTAGATCCTCACTTTTTAGAGATTTTACCCGCCTTCCTCTTTGGCTCATAGGGCGTCCTCAGGATGCTGGGGGTCTCCTCCATGACGCGCACCAGCAGGTTGTCGATGTAGTCTTCCAGCTCCCGTATGTGGGAGTCCTTCTTCCTCACCACCTCCTTCTGCTTGATAAGCTCCCGCACCACCTCCTCAAACGACAGGTTGCTGTAGGCAGCCACCGTCTCCTGGGGAGGCACCTGGAGGATATATGCCGGTTGATTATTTTATAACACGTTAAAAAGGGGGCGTGCAATAAAACAGGTTATTTTCTTTTTTAATTAACTAACACAAACGAACACAGGAACTGCCACGCAAACAAAAAATGTGTTTGCGTCTTTCGATCTAAACTAATAGATGAACGTTTTCCCTAAGGGGTTGGAGTTGACAGACGCAAGGGATTTGATGAAAGCGGAATTGGCAGGTATCTTTCAGTGTGTGGGGGTAAACAAATACCAGACAATCAGTTCACACGAATATAAACTTGCAACACAAATGAGTCAAACAAATGAGTACCAATGACAGAATAAAAGACACAGGAAACATTCAACGGCAGGTAAAAGGGTATGGCCAACCTATCAGTTCCTCGAAGGCCCATATTAGTTTTTTTTCTTACATTCTGTGGGACAATGTGCCCGCCTATCTCACCAATAAAAAGGTCAGACCCTGAATCCAATCCAAGTCTAAGCCCTATCTTTGTTGGTGGAGAAGGAGGTGGTGGTGGTGTGGGAGGGGGTGCCGCAGTACAGTACGTGCAGGCCATACCACAAGGGCACAAGAGGAGCTGTAATAATTTTTAATGAGGGACCACTTTATCAGTCCAGTGCTGTGCATCCTCCCCCATACAGAGAGCAGCTAAGTCTTAACCCTGTTTTAAATACCACGCTTATCAGCTCCCACTCCCATGCACTAGTCGGCCCGCTCTCGCTGTATATAAAAGACAATGCAAAAAAAAAGAAAGAAAGAAGAAGAGAGAGAGAGCCCAGATTGGGCCGGCTCCCCGCATATCTTATCGGTTTTAACAACACACAGGCTACTGTGAGGCTTACACGCATAGGGAACGCTTGGAAAACAGTCTGAGTCACCAATTCCTCACAGACAACATAAAGAGATCTTACGGGGGAAATAATACGCTAGGGCTTTTAAAAGCAATAGGAGCCAGTCCACCCCAAGGAAATTAGGGCTGCTTTCCACATACCAGCCTCGCCCCACACACACACACACACACACACACACACACACACACACACACACACACACACACACACACACACACACA
>JAOPJL010005729.1:0-14978 GCA_027123545.1 Trisopterus esmarkii | reverse complement strand
TCTCTCTCTCTCTCTCTCTCTCTCTCTCTCTCTCTCTCTCTCTCTCTCTCTCGCTCTCTCTCTCTCTCTCTCTCTTGAAAATGTTCAAGAGAGAGAATGTTTTTTTGAAATGTTCAATCTCAAGTGCAATGCCAATTGCAACCTCACACAAAGTAAATTATTCCTCTTGGTAATATTTGCTAAGTATATGGCTGTTTGTGAGCCAATGTAGTCATGATCACACACACTCATCACAGACGTCATGGTGGTGCTACCTTTGTTTTGGTTTCTTAAGAAGGTAAGCAACGAAGTGATGGTTGTAAACACAAACACATTCACAGTCAAACATATCATCCATAACAATGATGAGTGGTAAATGTTTCTGCCATTACCTCGGGTTCAATCAATACGGAATATCAGAAGCAGGGGAAACTCGGAACGAATGACGTCAAACCTGGAGCCGCTGAACTCACCATGTGGACCCTCTCAGCGCTGCTCATCTCAGCCTCTGGAGCATCTGGGGCTTCAAGGCCTCCTGAACAGACCCTGGGCAGACTCAACGAGGTCCTCAGCCCCAGAGCCGGGACCGCGCCCAGGCTGATGTTGTCGTTGGAGGAGGCGTTAGCCTTGAGGTCGCCCAGCTGGCCCAGACCCTGGCCCAGACCCTGGCCCAGACCCTGGCCCTGTCCCAGGCCCTGGCCCTGTCCCAGGCCCTGGCCGTGACCCAGGCCCTGGCCCTGTCCCAGGCCCTGTCCCAGGCCCTGGCCGTGACCCAGGCCCTGGCCCTGGCCCTGGCCGTGACCCAGGCCCTGGCCCTGGCCCTGGCCCTGGCCCTGGCCCTGACCCAGGCCCAGGCCATGTCCCTGGCCCTGGCCCTGTACGAGGGCCTGGCTGCTGACCACCATGGGTCTGACAGTGGCAGTGTTCGCCTGCCGTGTCTGCCTGTCCCCCCCACTCCCTCCGCCAGGGGGGGGGTGGGTGGGCAGGCTCTCGGCCTCCCGGAAGAAGCGGTCATAGCGGTGGAGGTACGGAGGCCGGTCGGGCAGGAGGTAGTAGTGGGTGCTGCTGACCTTGCAGCCGTCGCGGACGATGGGGAGGATGCACGGACCCTTAGCGGCCGGGTCCTTGGCGGAGGCCTGGGCGTGCGTGGTGTATTTGGGGTCTGAGGCGAAGCTGTGTGTAGTGGGCATGAGTTTCCCCGGGGAGCTTGAGAGGTAGGAGCAGGGGGAGGAGGCGGGAGCCGACTGGGTGCTGGGGCTGGTTGAGGAGGCTCTTTGCTGGGGGGAGCCCAGCACCAGGCCCAGGGGGCTGGGGGTCCTGGAGCCCAGCTGGGACAGAGGATCCCTGGGGGGGATCTGAGGCGGTCTGTCCCTGGGCTCCGGGCCTGAGAGGTCCTCCACGGAGGCAGCAGTGGGGGGCGGCGTGAGGGGGTGTTCACCCGACCAGCGGCAGGGCGGGTAGTCGCCCCGCCTCCCCGGCCGCGGGGGGATGGGGACGCGGGGCGGGACCTGGGGTCTGTCCTCGGGGCGCCACAGCACCACCTTGTGCGTCTCGACCGGCTCTGGAGACAAAGTCAGCGGCGTCCTGGAGGGCGAGCCGCCTCTCCCTGCTCCCGGGGGGGGGGCGTTGAGCCCCCTCATGACCTCCTGCTGGAGCTCCTGGAAGAGGTCCGCTGACTGGGAGGAGGAGGAGGAGGAGGTGGGCGGCGGGTGGAGGAGCAGGGTGTTCACGCAGGGAGGGAATAGGCTGTCGTCCAGGGTGGGTCTCTGGCCCGGGGGCGAGCGGGGCCCCCCCTCCAGTGCCCCGCAGGGGGGGGCGCTGGCCCTCGGGGGCTCCTCATACTGCTGCTCCACGCTGGTGATGGAGCTCACCTGGGGAAACCAAGACCGCACCACGTCACGCGACTCGTCTCTGCATGTTCTGCACATTTAACAGTTATTCACCTCATCAGGCCCCGTGAACCGTGGGGGGTGGCCCCCCAAACCCAAGGTCTGGGGGGGCCACACGTAGACCCTCTGCTCATGGAGCCTGGGGTGAATAACTGAGTTAGTATGTGCTACACGTGAACCCTCCAAAAATAAACAAAATAACACTTTTTGCCGGGATTTATTTGTTTTTATTAGCGTGACGAGGCGACCGTCACGCCCCTCCCCAACACCCCCAGTTTGAGACCTCGATCTCGGGATATCGCCCAATATCACCAGCTAGCGAACCAATCAAGTTGTGCCATCTGAGGAGGTTCACGTGTAGCGTATACTAATTGACATCAGCATTTCCTTCCAAACCAGAGCGTTGCATGGCGTCAGTGGCGGTTCTACATGTAATTACACCCCGGGCGAGACCCCTCCGAGTCCTAAATAAATGAAAGACAAACTGTGCACAATTTCAAAAAAACTTTTATAGAACTTTAAATAGGTAATCAATGACAGATGTCACCTTCTTAGCAAGCAGGGGCGCAAGCAGGAGCGCCTGCAGCCGCAGGGGGCGCCAATTCGCCAATTCCCCACAGTGATATGATAGATAATAGAAAACCGCTTCGCAGCCCAGATTATTATTTATTTATTTACTTGGTCGTTCCGCCCCCCACGTGGCTTGAAAAAGTGCCCCGTGTCTAAAACCGCCACTGTATAGAAGCTGTTAGACTATTAATTAAAATGCTTTTTTGTGCCTTTTTACCTATAAAGGATGACAATGATGTTGGAGACACTCATCTGTCTCCACCTTTGGAACAAGAGGATGAATGTTCATCTTCATTTGAAAAGGTATTCCTACTTTTCCTAATTACCTAATAAAAATTAGGTAATTGTCCAAAAAAAATTAAACAAAAAGGTACAAATATCTAGTG
This sequence comes from Trisopterus esmarkii, assembly GCA_027123545.1. NCBI lineage: Eukaryota > Metazoa > Chordata > Actinopteri > Gadiformes > Gadidae > Trisopterus > Trisopterus esmarkii. Next base: position 12,154 of record JAOPJL010005729.1, on the reverse strand, counting down.
TTATATTTTATGTTATTAACAATGGTGTACTTAAAAAAAAAATGACACTATTTTCAGGGCTATTCTTGGGGTGATTTAGCATTATATGAAACAGCTTGTTCTGTTTTAGTAGTGGCAAAATATTAAAATAAGGGTCCTCATTTAACTCTTTTAATTTCATGTCACAAAAACTTTTCATATTAACTCTGAAAATGTACTGTGTTCCAGGATAATGAAAAGGAATCCAACCTGGCTGAATCTGCTTACATGTCAACAGAGAGCAGTGAGGCAGAGGAGACATTTTTCTCATGTTGTGTGCCACAGCAGCCATGTTTCTTTTTTCTTGACAAAAAGGAATGGCAAGACCTGAGGAAATCTCAGAGAGGAAAATGTTTTCAAGGGTTACAGTGGACAAATGTGATAGCAAGTGGAATAAGGTCAGTTCACCCATACTGCAGCTTTGGTTTTAGACGTCACGCATTAAAAACCCTGCGGTCACAAAGAAGCGCACCCATCTTCAAATGTAATGGATACTGTCGGTTTGAAGATTGCCCCATTGCTGTTACTGTCGAAGTCAGAGATGAGGTCACCCTGAAGGCAGATGTGGTATTCACAGGAGGAGATAAGGTGTGCCACAGTACCACTGAACTCAAAAGAAGGCCAGTCCGTGCAGATGCACGTTCATCAGTTGCAGAAACCCTTGAAACCAAGTTACCAAGAAGCCTTTTTTTGGACTCTATGCAGAAAATTCCTGAGATGGTGATAGAATCAGGCTGCAGGGACGAAGCACCGACAAAAGAGGTTCTAAGGAACATCGCATACACCCAAAGACAACTTAAAAGACCTCACACCAACGAACTTTTAAGTCACCAAATGCTAATTGACCAAAAAACAGGAACAGACAATGAAGTCCTGCAGAGGGTTATGATGCACCCAAAAGGAATAATGCTGTGGTCAAAAAAGACACTGCAGTCCATTTCTTTTACATTCTGCAGACTAAGCCTAGAGGATCTTCTGCAGAAGTACTTTGAAGTCATCACTGGCCAACATCAAGCAGAAAGGTTTGACCTTCCCATTCTGCACAGATGCTTAAGCCACATCATGAAGAATGCAAAGGATCTGTGCAAAAAGCAGTAGGTATTTTTTGATTTGAACTATTTTATAGTACAATCAAAAATTTAACTAAATGTTAGTTGTTTTTTCTGCCTTTATTTTTTGTGTTCCAAACCATTACAAGCTGGCCATGCATATATTTGGGCTACTTGCATGTTCCACAACTCTAAAAGAAATGGATGAGGTCATTCTCAGTGCCACAGTCCTGTTCTGTAGTCCTTGCACTGGAGACAATGTGTCAAAGCACTACAGCAACCTCCAAGTCCTTATGCAGAAAATGGGAACATTTGAAGTTGAGGAAGAAAAAATTGTTGCTGAGGACTACAAGGTAATTCACAAAATTCTACTTCTATTCGTAGTGCACACTGTTGACCGCATGCATGGATTTCATGGACTATAATGACCTTGTTGTTTACATGAGTATATTTAATTAGAATTGTGTGAAATTGCAGAAATTGTATTTTTCTTTAGAGCTTACAGATTTCATTTACTTTTCATTTACTCAGTGTGATGTCACTGCCACACCTATCCAGAATCACTTCAAACTAAAAATTTACAGGGCACCTCTTGACCGTGATGGTGAAGAAAACAACTATCATGCACCAAATTTCATTGCCCGGTTGGCTCAATACTTCCTGCCGCATGCCGCTCTGTGGTCTGGTCTGATGCTAGGTATTTTTTGCAAATTCTGTTTTGTGTAGAAAAGTGTAGTAATTTATAAAATAAACTTTAACAATATATTCAATGTCATTGTCGTCTTCTTTTACGTTCTCATTATATTTACAGGGGATATTGGCCGTCATGGTACAGGCCCAGCATACCAGCATTTCAGCAAGATCCACAAAGAAGTCAGTCAGTCCAATAAACAGGTAAATACTGTTCAGATATTTTTAACATTTTGTTTATCATTAGCTGCAATTTTGAATAATGATGTTCCTTAAAATGACTGCAGAAAAATTGAAAAAATTCAATATTTTCAGAACTTTACACAAGACAACCGGACACAGGGCATTATGGAAAAAAGTCAGTGGGACCTCAAGAGAATAAGATTCCAAAGAAGGAGACTCACCCGACTTGATGATTTTGTGCAGACATACCAAAAAACGCATGATGCACTGATCATTGAATACCAAGACAGAGAAAGAACCAGAAAGAAAGTAAGGAGTATTTTTTGTTTTGTAATTGTGCCAGATCATACATTTCATTTCATTCATTGATCTTCATCACATGTGTGTATATTATATGTCCTCTAGTCTTTTCGAGTGGAAATGGAGCAGTGGAAGAAGAAAAGTCAGGGGCGTAAAGGAGTATACGTCTCCCCACTAGTGAAGAGTCTCCCATTCAAAGACGTGAGAAGCAAGGTACTCTTTTAGGTTTTAATAATACCCATTATCTTATAAAAATGTAAAAGAATTTGCTGAATGTATGTGTATAAGTATTTTAATTATTATTATTTATATTTTTTTTTGGTCTGTCCTTTTTGGTCAGAAGAAGTCTCCAAAGGCAGCCACCAATGAACCCAAAGAAAAACCTGAAGCTGTGATCTCAACACAGGTTAATTTTTTTTATATCATTCATGATTAACATTCTATATATCTTATCAGTATATAAATGGAACATTAATATTACAATATACTGTATGAATACAATTAGTAGTTTTAAGCTATATTCATAAAAGTAAATTATTGGGGTTGATTACCAAATTAACTGTTAAACATGGCTATTAACAGACATGAATCTGAGATAAGAGAATATACTTGTTAAGTTGGTTGGCAGGCAATAAATCCAATTAAATTACTAATAAAAACATACTACATAAAACAAAAACGAAAGTTTTGAACTGGTTATACAATCTTGTGAGGTATACTGTATATACTGGGAATAATGACTGCTACAGATTAGAACAATAAGTGGAGACCTGATCTGATCTATAAATTAAATGTATTATTATTATATTATTGATCTATTGATGGTGATGGCAAGAAAGCTCAGCAGTAAGAGCAGCTGGCCGGGTGGAGAACTGCAATCTATCTGGACAGACAAATAGTGCAAAAAATACAGTGTTAACAGAGGATGTTAGTCAGAACAGAGAAAGTAGAGTCAAAGGACACCATGACATACTGTACAGTGCATAATTATAAGGAATGTGCATACTGACCTCCTGTGATTATATCAGCAGTGTATCCTATCAAGACACTGTTAGCCAGTGGCACAAAGATTGAAATGTCTGTTAAATAAATTAATCTTTGTTGCAATAACACTTGGTTGAGTTTAGATCAGGTGACTGATTTGGAAGTTGAATAATATTCTGTATCTTTTTGTCGAGAAGCTCTTATCCCTTACCTGTACTGTGAAGCACCATCCTATCAGTTCCATAGCATTTGGCTGAATCTGAGCAGATAGCATCCAACTATATGCTTCAGAATTCATCCTGCTGCTTCTATCAGCAGTCATGTAAAGGCACATTTGTAGAATGAGGACTAACAACAATTATTTGCATCTAGGATGATTTGGAAGCTGCAACCATCTCTCTCTCTCTCTCCCTCTCTCTCTCTCTCTCTTATCCCATGAAAACGACACTTAATACACTAAAATATCACACAAAATTAAAGAACAGTAACATTTTGTGGTTATGTAGAAATAACCTGCTGTATAAGTAATACATTGTGTTGTCTGTATTCACAGAAAGCAGCAGTGCAGCATATAAGAAGGAGAAAATCCAATGTTGAAGGGCCTATTTGGGAAAACTACAGTGCTACGGGAAAAACAATTACAAGAAGGCTCTCCCGACCAGCAAAGATAAATACTCTGCAAGAAATCCTTCACCATGACTACTGGTTGACCAGTGATGCCATGGATCAAGCCAGCTACCTCATGGCCAAGGATCATGACCACCTTGACGGATTTCAATCGGTTTTACCGTTTAGCGCAATTGCACAAGGAGGGATTGTGGGGACTCCTGAAAATAAATTTGTTCAGATGTTGAACATCAGACAGAGCCACTGGATAGTCAGCAATCTGTTTTGCAATGACACTCAACTCGCCGTTTATGAAAGCCTACGTAGCCCTCTGGACCCAAGAACACTGCAGGCACTGTCCTGGCTGCTACACAGCAAAAAGGGATGTGTCAAAAAACAACACACATGGTTGTGTTGATATCATTTTGACACATGTTGTGTAGATTTTAGCACATAATGTGTTATTTTTTATTTTATTATTGACACGATACATGTGTCATCTGATTGGGGGAAAATAATTTGTTTAATTTTTTTTTAAAACATGTTCTTTTGTTTTTTTTACAGTTGTACATGAAATAGCCTTAAAACGAATAAAAATAAATAAAAGTAAATATTTTTGCATGTGAATAATCTAGTTAAAAAATTTAACGGTCCGATCACGTCATGCTCCTTTTGAATTTCTGCATTTGACCCATGATTTGACCGCTGTCACCGCGCTTTTCACTCTTGTTCGAGGGAGGAGAGGAGGATGGAGTCGGAGTCGCAGCCACCTGTAAGTTAAGTTTTTCATTTGGTGTTCATATTTATTAGCAAGATAACATGCAGAAAATAACCTTTAAAATATGTTAAGGAGCTAAATAACGTTTGTAATGACTATAACCTGCTCCTGGTTAGAGTTAGCACAATAGCTATCTGTTAGCTTCAATAAACTTGGTGACCTCCCATGCAGTAACTTAATGATAATACAATATACGGTACATTAACGGTCAGGCTATGCCGACTTTTGACGGGGAAAATAGAAAGGTTTAAAGCATAAAGTATATCGCCAGGTCAGATGGCTACACATTTCCCGTTGCTAACGGTTTTTTGTTTTTTTTTGCTGTAAATTGATATTAGCAGGCCAGCCAGAGGTAAGCTAAATTAGCTAAATTAACGTTAACCTCTGAACATGATGGGAAATAAGCCCGAAAACTGCGCCATTGCCAGTGTGCAAGTTACTTTCAAAATGTATTGGACAATATCCCCGTCGGTGTAGAGTAACGCGGTGCTTTTATTTTGAAGAACCAGGACAACTGGTTATGTTAATGTACGTTAAGTTAACTGCTGTGAACTCGAAGCTACCGGTCAACAGAAGTCGTTAACGTTAGCAGTTGGCGGAAAGTACCTACACCGAGAACGAGACGGTAACGTTACGGAGGAGTGGCGGGAAGGGGACGGGGGAGGGGAGACGTGACGTGACGTCGCTAGCCGCGCGGTGGCTGACGGCGAAAGTCGCCATATTGTGAGGCCACTTGTCGCTTGTTGTCAGTGTAGGTAACGTTAGCATCCGTGACAGCTAGCGAGGCTAACGTTACTAGCCTCCCGACTCGGTGCTCGTAGCTTCATCTGCTCTCAAGGAGTGAGTGAGTGAGTGTGCGTGTGCGTGCGTGTGGTGTGGTAGGGGGGGGGGGGGGGGGTATGTTTGTCTGATATGTATGTGTATTAATGTTCTGTAATTAATTTATTTTGTTGACATAATTAAAAAGAAAAGTAGTGGCGGTGGGGGGCGTAGACGTTTCTGAGCGGAGTTTTGAGGGAGCTGAGATGAAGCTAACGTTAAGTGCAGCAGAGTTGGGGGTTGCTCGCCCCACTAGAAATAGATGTGTGTCACGGTAACAGTGCTTTGAGCTCGAAAGTCCCCGACTGCTAAACACGGACTCTAACCTGCTTCCTTAAGTGCGTGCGTGCGTGCGTGCGTGCGTGCGTGCGTGCGTGTGTGTGTGTCAGAGCAAGGGGTTAAAGGCTGTGTGGATTTTGTGGAGCTGGTTGATAAGAATGACATGTGTGCGCATGTGTAAGAGTGATGATTCTTATTGCTTTGGATCCTGTAGCTCTTTTTTTTTAATGAAAACTTTAGCTGTGCTAGCAATTTTTGTAAAGTCAAGGAGGGCTGCACAGTCCAAGTTCATGTAGTCAGATTAGTTTTGGGTTGAGATGTATTTATAAACTCATCATACTATACAATGAGTGTAAATAGCATTTCCCCCTCTTTTCTTCTTCCCCAGGAGGACCCAGACCACGAGCCTGGATCAGTCAGAGTTCTTGCTACTGTCTTTAAAAATGCAAAAGAGTGTTCAAGGAAGATTTATACTGTTCACACTCTTGAACAGCTTATAACTCAAACCACATCAGAGCAACTAGGTTTTGCATTTGACAGAGTTCTGAAATATCACACTGATTTCCAAGAATTTGTTGATGTTGACAGAAACACAGCAATCAAGAACTTTGATAGATTTCAGGTCTTCATGTCAAGCACAGAAGCACTATCCCAAACAAATGCTGGCGAGGCCCATCAGATTCAGGTATTTGTGTTCATTGTTCATGTGAATATATTCCAGGTCTCTTTTTAGGGGTGGGCAATATAACCTGAAATCTGAAATTTGCAGTCACATGTACACATCACTAGTACTGGAGGAATGCATTTATCTAACATCAGTATGGCAAAATCTGGGATGGTAAGAGAATCATAATGTCGGCAACAGGCAATCCTGGGCGTATCACCCACCCCATGGCTCTATACTATACGTAATAGTATTTTAAAGGTTAAATTCACCTCCATCATGTCTCTCCATTATTGTAGCATGTTCCAGTGCCAAGTGAACAGCGAGGCCTGCAGTCTCTACTTAAAGGCAAAGCACCAGAGATACTTGAAGAACACAAGATAAGAGGAACACTGAAAATTGAGTCAAGGAGGCTCCTTGTCAAAATATGCATCAGTCACTTGGTGGAGAAGCATGGATAGTAAGTATATAAGCTCAAAAAATATTGAACGACTTTGAATTGTACTTAAGTCATTGCCCTGACAGATGGCAGTTTTGGATTTTGCTCTTCTCTGTCCCCCCAGTTACCCACCAAATGATGAAAAGCTTGCTCTCGCAAAGAGTATCATCAACACTTTCCCATCCTTGAAGGTTCAGATTGATGGAAAAGGAGATGGATTTGTAAGTAACATGATCTAATGATTTATATGGCCTAAATAACAGTCAAGTTGTTGTTTTTTATCTCATTGTGTATTTTCAACACTTACTGTACACTATTCAGTATTCAAAAAAAAAAAATTTTTTGTTGTCATTTCAGGAGCATTTTTATGATCCATCATCCCATTCTGGATTCTTGGAAATGAGACTGCGTAACATCCGCCGAAAGCTGGAAGATGGTCAGCGCCGCTACACAAAGCGTAAGATAACCTGCGACAACAGACCAGGGTCAGAACAGGAACAGGGTGACAGCAGTGTGACCAGTGAGTGGATCACACTCATGAAACGGCTAAGGCCCTCTTCAGAGAACATTCCTTCAATCAAATCAGCAATGGAGAAGACGTACACCAGGCGTAGGTCATGGATATCAAAGGAGACTCCCACAATGGCTGAAATCTTCAGCGAATACCCACGCTTCTTGGATATGCCGAGTCTGGTAGGTGTCATATTGCAGCTCAGTCATTATTCATAATTTAATTTATATTTTACATATTTTATATTTTAAATATTTAAATGTTATATTGTTAATAACACGGTTGATTTAGAATATATTCTGAAAATGTCTCTTAATGTAAGTTGGATATCGAGTTCGGCAAAATGACGAACGGAAAGACTGACCTGTTCAGACGATGGGGAGCCAGCATCATTCCAAAGCTAAAAGCTGTGGCTGCCATGGAAAGAGGTGATGTTGCATCTCTTACGAAGGGGATGGAAGACCAAACAGATGGTATGTGTGTGTGTGTGTGCATGCATTTATTTTCTTTATTTACATGATCAATTATGATGATGATAATAATATGGCATGTATGTGAATAGAATGTAGGAACCCTCGTCCTGTTTCCTATTTAGCAGTGATGTTTTTGATCAGTGTAGTACTTTCTCAGTAGCCCAATCCATGCTGTTTTACATATGAAATATCCACAGCTGTAGTAAGTCCTGAAATCAGTGCCGGAAACTATTTTGGGAACACGAGGAGTAATTTTCAGCATTTATGTCAGGGCTTGTAGATACTGAAATGTGGTCCATTGACTTTGCATTAGTTTGTGGCTAGCTAGACAAAGCGGTAGGTATCTAGTTCTGTGGATATCTAATTTTCTGTTTTCATTTCATTTTCAGATGAGAAGTGCTACACGATGCTGGTTGTCCTCACACATCTTCTGCCACCAATACCTGGGAGTCGCTGCAGTGTGAAATCTGCAATATCATTCCTACTGGATTTTGTACCGGTACGTTTTGTAAGACTGAGCACCTTTTAGGTTTTTAAAGATGGTTTATGAATTTCACAATACAAAATTACAAATACAGTATATCAAGCAAATAAAGTGCAACCAGTGCCTAAGTGCAAAGGATTCATAAAGTGCTATCACTTCATAAGGCCAGTATGTGTCAGGGAACACTTTGAAATTTGTCCACACTTCTTCTCCAGAGGTCAGCAATTATCGGTTTGATTACTGTGTTGTTGTCAATTAGTCTGCTGTTTTACCATAGTACATCTTGTTTTGCATAATTTTATATCACACCACACCTATAATTATTTGTATCTCTTCTGTATGTTTAGTATGTTTAGCAATTTATCTTCCCTCTGTTATTTATAATGTCTTACACTTTTTACTTAATGCAGTATAGCATGCCAATTTAGACTTAAATTTATTTCTGATGGTGCTTTTTGAAATCGTTAAATGTATCTATTTCTTCCTCATCTCTTAAGCTTGGAACCAGCATTGCATCCCTCTCCAGCGACCCCAAGACAGCATCAAGGACCCAACCACAGCTGATCTGCATCGGCAATTTGAGGAGCACAGCACACCAGTACGTCATCATCGCGTGGAATGATTGAGTGACCATTCCTGTAGATGAAGGCCTGACATGTGCCGTAGACAAGCTATTTAAGCTGTACTGGGTCTGCAACTTGTCCTATCCACCACAACTCAGCTCTGTGTTCACCTTCTTTGAATACATCTATGACGTGACCATCTCAACCAAGAGGAGATCCAAGGTACTAGAGCTTATCTCTAAGCTTCAGGCTGCTGAGTAGCTCACGAGAGAATGTACATATGTCCAAGGTGTAGTCAGTCAATATCTACAGAAGTAAAGACACTAATTTGGCATTTACGTGAAATACATGCCTTATCAGATGGACAGGACTTGACTATCATCTGCAGCCAAGATGGTTGCCCAAGGATGTACCACAACTTCAATTCATTTTCCAAACATCTTCATAGAGACCACCAGTCCACACCAACATTCTTGGATAATGTGTCTTTCCAAGCTATTGACCAAAGTCCAGCAGATACATCTGAGGCAGGGCCATCTAATATTGAGGACTCACCAGACTTTATTCCATGTAAAACTGCCATTCCTAGTGACTGTGTTGCTTCTTTTCTGGCAAAAATGTATTCTTCATCAAATACGACTTTAATGGATGTAACAAAAAGTGTTAGTTGTACACAAGAGATGCTAGAAAGGACTGTAGAAAGTTTGCAACATTCAACAACTACATTGTTGAATAATCTGCAAGTACCACTTGACAGTGAGTCTGTCCAGTCATTAATGAGCAAATTTGAAAATGCTAAAACTGTGTTTAAAGATGTAGACACACCTTTCAAAATGAAGAAATACTTTTCAGAGAAATTTGGTCTTGTGAAGCCAAAAGAAATATTTCTTGGTCATAGGGCAGACACTGGAAGAAAATGTGGACAAGTAAAACAAGTGTTGGCAGCAGACACATGCCAGTATGTGTCAGTAATTGAAACAGTTAAATTTTTATTCAGTAATGACCAGATGCAAAAGGTTTACCTACAGGGTAAGAAAGATACTGTAGGCAAAATGCACAACTACTGTGATGGCTCTCAGTTTTTATCTCATCCGCTGTTTAAAACATTTCCTCAAGCCCTCCAAATACAGTTGTATTTTGACGACTTAGAAACAACAAACCCTTTAGGCTCTAAAACAAAAATTCACAAAATGGGGGCCGTGTATTTTGCTTTGAAGAATCTGCCACCGCAGTATAATTCATCACTTTCAAATATTCACTTGTCTTCTTTTCAATTCCATGGACCGAGAGGTATATGGGTTTGGTAAAATTTTGGAACCACTGCTAGAGGACATCAGACTCCTTGAAAGTTCTGGTATACAGGTGGAGATGCAAGGACAAAACCATCAACTGTATGGAACAATCTGTGTCTTGACTGCAGATAACTTAGCTATCCATTCCCTATGTGGATATCTAGAGAGCTTTTCAGCAAACAAGTATTGTCACTTTTGCATGGTTGACAAAACAGTTGCTCAGTCTGTTTTCGATGAAGATGATGTTGAGAGGCGCACAAAAGAAAATTATCAGCAGCATGTCAGATGTAATGATCCAAGCTCAACTGGAGTTAAAGAGGACTCTTGTTTAAATAAACTGCAGTATTTTCATGTTACTGAGAACACATGTGTTGACATAATGCATGATATACTTGAGGGTGTAGCCCCTTTGGAAGTGAGACTAATGTTACAACACTTCATTTATGAAGAAAAGCTTTTCACCCTAGAACTGTTGAATCAAAGAATTACTATGGGTATGGAAATGAGAAAAATAAACCAAGTGTTATTCTCAATCTGAGAACCTCTGACAATGCAGTAAAACAGACTGCATCACAAATGTGGTGCCTTTTGCAGGTGTTACCTTTTTTAGTTGGTGATCTCATTGACACAAGAAGTAAACATTGGCATTTATTCATTTTGCTGAGAGAAATATGCAGCATTGTCTTTGCACCCATTGTGACACATGGGCTTGCTGTATTCCTGAAACAACTCATTATAGACCACCACTCATTATTCAAGAAGCTCTATCTTCGAAATTTGATTCCGAAACACCACTTTATGGTGCATTATCCCAGGATGATGGTAACGTTTGGAACTCTTTCTCAGCTGTGGTGTATGAGATTCGAGGCCAAGCATAATCCATTAAAAAGACATGCCCATGTGGTTGGAAACTTCACAAATATTTCTAAAACACTCAGTTATAAACACCAAGTTCAGCACATGTATAGCTTCAAGTTTGGTGATGCTCTTTCTGAGAAAATGAGTGTTACAAATGCATACCCTGTGTCCATCAGCTCATTGAAAAAAGCAGATGTTGTGCTGGACAAACTGAAATCCACCTATGATGATGATGACTTGACTTTGAACAGCTCTGTCTATGTTGCCCACACTGTTAGTGTGCTTGGCCAAGCTTACAGAACCGGCTGTGTATTGCCACTTAAAGTTGACAACAATGGAGAGCCTTCGTTTGGTGAAATAATTCATATTATACCACAGGCTGACAATGTATCCATTCTGATGTTTGTAAGAATTCTTACAGTGAAGTTCTTTGATGAGCATTTGTATGCTTATGCGGTACAAAAAACTAAAGAATATGAAATGATCAACCTGACTGATGCCACAGATGTCAGGCCTTTGGACATAATGTCAGGTTTCTCCACAGATGAACTATACTTAAACCCAAGGTATAAGATTGTCTAGCTTCTCAAGAATGCAATGATGAGTAATAGGATCCTGTTATGTTAGGGCTGCAACTAATGATAATTCTAGCAGGTCTATTAAAACTGTATGGTTGTTAGTTATTGTTAATGTTTTCTATGTCATGCCTGTTGCCACTGATGAGTTGATGTAGGATTCTGTCAACCTTTGATTGATTAAATGTCTAACATTTTTATATGGTCTGTCCCTTTAATATTTAGAATTACAAATGCCTCATAGTTAACACATTAAATTGCAATATTAACACATTATGTAGTAGTTTCTGGACATTTTAATTTACACATAATCAACATTTTATGTGTTCAAATGACACATTTTGTGTGTAAAACGTGTGTTGAAATCACACATTTTGTGTGTTAAATTACCTGACACAATTTGTGTGTTAAAATGCTCACACATTTATTGTGTTAATTTTGACACAACATGTGTTGTCCCTGAGCACACTCACGACATGTGTTAAAATTCTGCACAACATGTGTCATTTTTAACACATCTCTTCTTGCAGTGTAGTGCCGTAAAGCGATAGTTATGATATTATAACTCTAGTTCTATGATTGTAGGCGT
>JAOPJL010002119.1:0-15476 GCA_027123545.1 Trisopterus esmarkii | reverse complement strand
TCATGCTCCGCCTGTGGCGCCTCCGCTGTGGGCTGGATACAGGAGTGGGGGTCGGTGGATGAGCCGGCTCCCGGAGCAGGTCGCAGTCGCGTAGCTCTTCCGCGTCAGCTGGTATAATAAGAGACTCGTCTAACATTAATAGCCAATTGAAATGTCTGATGTGGATGAAACCAAAACGGAGGGCAATGTCAAACTAGACATAAAAAGAAAGATCAAGTTGACCACAATGGCCCTAGAAAAGATTGATGAACAGATGAATCTCAGGAAATGTTTATTAGCACGCTTTGTCTCCAAAACAGAGGAAATAGATTACCTTATTGAATGATTCCAATGCACTTCTAGTGGAAAAAAATCATCTCAGTGATTACTCAAAATTCCTGAAGGAGTTTACTGAAGCAAACTATGAAGTTAGTGAACTGTTATCAGATGATGAAAGGAAAGCTGATCAGCAGTATTGGAGTGAGCCAAACCGTACGAAGTATGAGAATCTTTTGACCAAATTGGAGCAGTGGATAATAGAAGCAAGACGGCACACCAAGGCCGCTGAACATGTGACTCCAAAGGATGGTGCAACAACACAGCAAGGTGAGTCTGGCGCCGAAGATGTGGATCCTGACAACTAAGTGCATCCGCTGTACACGAAAAATATAGTTCAGTCACAGCACGAAGTGTACGCAATAGACACTCAACGTCATCCAAAGTGTTATCTCATGCTTCGTCCCTGCGTACACTTCGTGCTGTGACTGAACGTCTTAACAACAACATAAGTACAAGTTCCGATGGAGGCAAGTTGAACTCGGCAAAATGATATCGAACCAGAAGGATATCACAGAGATGTTAGTCACACAACAGAGACTCGCTAACCTACCTCAATGAGAAGTCCCTGAATTCAGTGGTGATCCTTTTGAGTTCCTGAAGGCTTTTGAGCACATCATCGAAAGTTGTACGGACAACGATGAAGACCGTACTATCTAGAGCAATTCACTAGCGATGAATCAAGAGAACTCGTGAGAAGTTGCCAACACATCGCACAACGAGGCTACAATGAAGCAAGAAACCTCTTGTCCTATCACTACGGTAATGAGCAGAAAATAGCTGCGGGCTACGTGGACAAGGCTGTCAAATGGCCTCAAATCAAAGCAGAAAATGCCAAGTCACTTCACAGCTTCTCCATCTTTCTCACCAGATGTAACAATGTCATGAAGGACATGGAGTACCTTGAGGAGCCCGAGCAACCTTCGGATCGTCGTGTCAAAGTTGCCCTTCAGACTTTGTGAAAGATGGAGAGTCGTAGCTTAATAAGATGGGTTAATGAGACAGCTTGGCGTCCATGGTAAGAAGACTCAAATGCTACTCCGTACTATGGGCCAGGAGAAGCCTGTGTCCTGCTACTTGCTCTCAGATCTAGAAGTGTGCAGTATGACAGAACACAAGTACATAAGCCGGCCAGACGTCTAAGCCCACACAGACATACCTGTAACGAAGGACAATGTTCCTGTTGAGAAGGACTTGGAAAGATGGCCATATCTGCAGAAAGAAGTACGGCTACCACAGGCTACTAATCGTAGTGAACGCTCACTCTGCAATGTAGCCGTGGAAGATAAACCACAGCCAAGATGTATGGCCTTATGTGGTAAAGACGACCCTCAGTTGGGTAGTTAATGGCCCTCTCTAGAAAAGTGACAATCACTACAAGTCAATAAAAGACAAGTCAAGCCACAGTCAAAGGGCTTCAGTCAACAGAATCTCAGTCAGTGGCGTAGACAGCATGCTGCTGCAGCAATACAATTACGACTTTCCGGAGAGAAGTCAGAAATGGTGCAAGAAGACGTTCAGTTCATGAAGTCTGTGACTGAGACAATCAAGAAAGTCAACGGGCACTACAGCATTGGGATGCCTATCAGAAACAAAAATGTGGTGATGCCTGGTCTCAACGTCCGCTAGAAGAACGTTACTACCTTGACCAACGACCTCATTGCACTGTGTGAGAGTGGAGGATTCCGCTTGACCAAGTGGTCAAGCAACAGCCGTGAAGTGTTGTCATCGCTTCCCGAACAAGAGTGAGCAAAGGAGATCAAGAATCTAGACCTGGACAGGGATGAACTACCCATGGAAAGGAGTCAGAGTTGGAGTAGACTGGTGCATGGAATCTGATTCATTCAAGTTCCATATCCACGTGAAGAGCATGCCCATCACCAGACGAGTTATCCTCTCGGTTGTAAGCTCAGTGTATGACCCCCTGGGATTTCTGTCGCCGTTCATTCTTCTTGCGAAGACCATCGTCCAGAGTCTCTGTCGAATGAAACTTACCTCGGAAGAAGAGACTCCAGAAGACGTGGCAAACAGGTGGTTCGCCTGGCTGTCTGATCTAAGCCAGTTTGCCAGCTTTTCTGTCAGGAGGTGCATCAAGCCAGAGAGATTTGGTCCAGTAATGTCAGCACAACTGACATTACGCTAGTGAGAAGGGCTATGGCGTCGTCACTTACCTCCGCATCGAGAACAGCCATGGTCGAGTCCACTGCTTATTTCTTCTAGGAAAATACAGAGTGACGCCGCTTACACCAGTCACAGTCCCACGCCTCGAGCTCACCGCGGCTACCATTGCGGTGAAAATGGATAAGCTCATGAAGCGAGGGCTTCGGATGGACCTCAAAGAGTCTGTGCTATGGACAGATAGCACCTCTGGTACATCGACAACGACGGCGCTCGTTTAAACATTTGTTTGCAAACAGAGTGACGACAATCAGAGCGAACACAAGGTCAGCACAGTGGAAGTATGTCAACACGACTTCTAACCCAGCTGACCACGCATCAAGAGGAATGAAGGCAGAGCACTTCATGAAGTGTCAGAGCTGGATTGAAGGTCCTGACTTCCTAGCCAAGAGTGAGTCTCACTGGCCTGTCCTATCAGAGTTCTCAAGAGAGATAAGTGAAGACGACGCGGAAGTGCAGACGTCGCGGAAGTGAAGCGTACGACCAGCGTGAACGTCGTCAAGACCATTGACTCAAGCACAGACCCTCCCTTCAAGCTGACTCATCACTACTCCCACCGGCACAGCCTGAACAGGGATTGACACTAAGGTTTCAAAAGCAGGTCATGTTTGACTTGCCTGAATGTCATGTTCACTTGCCCAAATAAAAACAAAAAAACGATTAAACAATTATGAGTAGAATTTAATATAATTTAATTAATAACTGGTTTTGGGGGGCTCAGAAAACTCATCATAGCTCTCAGAGTAGAAATGTGAATGTTGGCTTCGACACATGTACGTGTTTAAATAATAACAAACTTTTTTTTGTTTACTTATTTACCGGCTTATTTAACGGTCACATCGTGTCATCACGTGATTTCTGTCCACCGTTGCAACCTATTATCGCCCAGTTATATGTTGACCGGCATGCTTTAATCTGGATTTTATGCACTTGTACGTAACTAAATGTCGGAGGTAATAGCAAAGATATGTATTTTTTTCTTGTAGGCCTAACTGAAGAATCACAATCGCATTTATAGCCTACATGATTAAGGGAGGTATTAGAGTAGCCTATTCCATATTTATTTGGGACTGATTAGAGCTCACTGACTTCCTTTTATCTGCAGCTTACATTTTTATGACTCTCTGAAATCACTTTCTGGCAAGTAGATGAATGGCACCAAGACGGCAATTACAGACACAGACCTTTTCTTCGCTTTATTATCTTATTTATTGGACAACCTTAAACCAGACCAGGTGCCTGACAAAAAGAAGGAATAACGATAGGCCTACTACTAGGGATGGGGATTTGATATTTAATATTAATATTTATTGATATGGATACTTTTATTGATACTCCTTATCGATACGAGTCTTTATCGATACCAGTATCGATACTTTTCTATTAATTGGTGGAAAGACGACGGGACAATATGTTTTTAACAGAACTAGTATTGCTTTTATTGCTTAACAAGTGAGCATGTCAGTGACACATATATATATATTTTAATTTCTATACATTATGACATTTTTTTTCACTTTTCATTATTGTATTTTTTTAATTGTATTTTTAAATAAATGTCATTTTTAATAAATATTGGCATCAGTAGTTTAATTATATATTCTTGGTGGTCACGCTGCAGTGATTGGATTGATTAGATGTAAATGCCGTGACGTGACTCGAGAGACACAATTACGTTACAGGACCTACAGGAGAAAAAAAATTTACGAGACTCGATAGCGGTATCGATAAGCCCAAACGTTATTGATTTTCGGGTTTTAAATAAAAGTGGAACCGGGTCCTTGATAGAACCGGGTTTCGATCCCCATCCCTACCTACTACACACTACGGGACTGATTAGTTTAGCTCAGATTTCAGCACCGACCAACAGGTAGACAGCGTAACTACGCGCACACACCCGCAGGTTGCCGGAGAGGAGGAAGAGAGAGAGAGAGAGAGCGCTGCTGCTGTTGCTGCTGCTGGCTGCCGCACGCGCGATCAATTGCAAATATAACAATTTTGTGTGATTTGGCAGAAAAAAAGGTTGTTTTACTTCAATAAATAGCCTCTTTATTAACAAACCCTCAAAAATCCACTTGCCCGTTCGGGCAACCAGCAAAAATCTCAACTTGCCAAAATATTATTTTTAGTTGCCCCAGGCAAGCGGGCAACCGTGAGTGTCAATGGCTGCTGAAGAAGGCGGTCGCCTGGATGTTGAGGCTGAAGGAGCTGCTTCGAAGTCTGTGCGAGACAAGGAAGACGTTCGAGTCCCAAGCTCAGTCTTCAGAAAGTCAAGATGTGAAAATCAAGACAGTTGACAACCACATGCAGAATTGGAGATCTACCCTGAAAGGAATCCATCTGACTGTCAAGGACGTCAGAAGAGCAGAAACTGTCATAATTTCAGCTTTGCGCACTGCAGAGGGGTGAAGGATAAAAATAAACAGTTCTATCATGAAGCTGGATCCCTTCCAAGATGGGGTTCTCCGGGTTGGTGGAAGACTGCACCGGGCAGCCTTGCCAGAACACACAAAGCATCCGGCTATCCGGGCCAAGGATCACCACATCACGACCCTGATCATCTGGAACGCTCACGAGGAAATGGGACATGGAGGGAGAAACCATACCCTGGCTCGGCTGAGACAAAGGGTCTGGATATGCAAAGGAAATGCAGCGGTGATATGGAAGAAAATGACCCTTACATTTCATGGTAATATATGATTATCATTAGGACTATATGCTATATAAATATAATAATGGTGGAGAAAAGCTTAAAGAAGACATGTCACCCCTCCCCTCACAGTATGGCCTGGGGTGGTGTTGTGAAACGTGATGCCAAATGATGCCCAAATGGTAAAATTCCCAAGAGGAGTTTATGGCAGGATACGGCCAGGAGGAGAAGTTAGAAAGATAACGAGTAAACCATTGAGTGTGCAGGGGCAAACAACAGTTTTGGGGGACAGAAAAGGGTACATAAGGAGAGGCCCGGGACCAGTTCGGGAGTTCACTGTCAGACCAACTCGGCTTTGCTCTTACTCTTTCACGAGTAATAATAAAGTCTTTTGTCATTCTTGCTCCGGTCTCCTCAAACTCTCTTATTTAAGTTTTAGTGTTAAATGCGGTTTATCTACCACAGTGAGAAGTGTGCTTTCAAAGTGTGTGAAATGCCGGAAGAGTCAAGCTGCTGTGAGTGAACAGAAGATGGCGAATCTACCACCTGATCGTCTACTGCCTTGACCATCCACCGTTCACTAACGTCGGTGTAGACTATTTCAGCCCCTTTGAAGCGAAGCGTGGATGCGTGCAAGTCAAGCACTATGGAGTCTGGTTTACTTGCCTTATGGTCAGAGCAGTCCACATAGAAATCACGCACTCTCTTGACACCAACTCGTGTATAAATGCAGTGAGGCGTTTTATAGCCAGAAGAGGGCAAGTGGTGGTTATGAGATCCGATCCAAAGGAACAAACCTAGAGAGAGAGAGATAGAGAGATGTGTTCTCCACATCACACGCTTCTGACACAGAGTGTACTTATTGACGTCTTCTCCCAGGTCTTCACCTAGAGCCACTTCACAGCCAGCTGCTGCTGCTGCTGTAGCGCCATGTTCAACATGTTCAATTTCTTTTTGCGGTTGGTTGGGGGGCCCCCTACTATGGGGGCCCCTAGCGGCCGCCTAACTATGCCTCTATGTTAACTCCGCAACTGGGTACGGTCATGCGCGCTTCGATTTCACCCCGTTCACCCAAGGCTAAATTAAGTGTTTTTCTAAATGTTGGTCATCAACAAGGTTATAAAGTAGTAACTTCGGGCACATCTGTCGATGTGTTAACCATCTTTATTCATTCATTGCACCGCTGCCGAACTGAAAGCTGTCAACTGAAAAAAAAATTCTCGAATGCCGTGTCACCAACAACAACAAGTTTGTTGTTGTTGGTGACATAAAGAGGTCAGTCGGTGAGTGTAGTGACCCATTTGAGCACAGTAGTAACACCGACCCCCCGCATGCAGCGCAGTTCCCATCTGCCCACCTGTATGGGTTCCTCTGCCCAGTTGCAGTGGTGGGCACATAGTGTTGACGGAACGAAGGAACGGAAGAAGAAGAGCTGGCTGAAGACTGCCGCCTAAGGAAGGCAGAGGAAACAGAGATAGATAAGCTGCTCATCTTGTTGGTGGATTCTCTTACGCTGGGCTTGGAGAGCATCTGCTGAGTCCATGCTGGCCAGTTCGTTCTGTAACGAATGGTGCACAGATGTGTTGGACTGAAAAGAACAACTCAGAAGCAAATGTCAGGTGAATAAGAGTTGTCTTTACTGGTAGAAAAAGGTCGGAACACAGGTTATCAGTTCGATGATCAGGCGCAACGAATCGGGCAGGGAGAAGGCAAGAGGCAAAATCAGGGAGAATCGCTAGTAGGGATGCTAGAACATTTGACACAGAAGAAAAAAGATTAATTGCCACAGGAGGTGGGAAACACACTGACTAAATACCCTTGGAGGGAAGAGATAGTGAGGGACAGGTAAAAATGATTAACGCTAGGGGAACAAAAAGGGAGCCATGTAGCTGGGAGCAGGGCCGGACGTGACAGGAAGAAAGGAGCCCTGTGATCTTTCTCTCATGTTACACACTGACTTATACAACCTTATACTGACTTATATAACCTTATACTGACTTATACAACTTATACTGACTTATACAACTTATACTGACTTATACAACCTTATACTGACTTATATAACCTTATACTGACTTTTACAACTTATACAGACTTATACAGCTTATACTGACTTATACAGCTTATACTGACTTATACAGCTTATACTGACTTATACAACCTTATACTGACTTATATAACCTTATACAGACTTGTATAACCTTAAACAGACTTATACAACCTTATACTGACTTATACAGCTTATACTGACTTATACAGCTTATACTGACTTATACAACTTATACAGACTTATACAGCTTATACTGACTTATACAGCTTATACTGACTTATACAGACTTATACAGCTTATACTGACTTATACAACTTATACTGACTTATACAACCTTATACAGACTTATACAGCTTATACTGACTTTTACAACTTATACTGACTTATACAGCTTATACTGACTTATACAACTTATACTGACTTATACAACCTTATACAGACTTATACAACTTATACTGGCTTATACAACTTATACAGACTTATGCAACTTATACAGACTAATACAACTTATACAGACTTATACAACCTTATACAGACTTATACAATTGTATAAGTCTGTATAAGGTTGTATAAGTCTGTATAAGTTGTATTAGTCTGTATAAGTTGCATAAGTCTGTATAAGTTGTATAAGCCAGTATAAGTTGTATAAGTCTGTATAAGGTTGTATAAGTCAGTATAAGTTGTATAAGTCAGTATAAGCTGTATAAGTCAGTATAAGTTGTAAAAGTCAGTATAAGCTGTATAAGTCTGTATAAGGTTGTATAAGTCAGTATAAGTTGTATAAGTCAGTATAAGCTGTATAAGTCTGTATAAGTCAGTATAAGCTGTATAAGTCAGTATAAGCTGTATAAGTCTGTATAAGTTGTATAAGTCAGTATAAGCTGTATAAGTCAGTATAAGCTGTATAAGTCAGTATAAGGTTGTATAAGTCTGTTTAAGGTTATACAAGTCTGTATAAGGTTATATAAGTCAGTATAAGGTTGTATAAGTCAGTATAAGCTGTATAAGTCAGTATAAGCTGTATAAGTCAGTATAAGCTGTATAAGTCTGTATAAGTTGTAAAAGTCAGTATAAGGTTATATAAGTCAGTATAAGGTTGTATAAGTCAGTATAAGTTGTATAAGTCAGTATAAGTTGTATAAGTCAGTATAAGGTTATATAAGTCAGTATAAGGTTGTATAAGTCAGTGTGTAACATGAGAGAAAGATCACAGGGCTCCTTTCTTCCTGTCACGTCCGGCCCTGCTCCCAGCTACATGGCTCCCTTTTTGTTCCCCTAGCGTTAATCATTTTTACCTGTCCCTCACTATCTCTTCCCTCCAAGGGTATTTAGTCAGTGTGTTTCCCACCTCCTGTGGCAATTAATCTTTTTTCTTCTGTGTCAAATGTTCTAGCATCCCTACTAGCGATTCTCCCTGATTTTGCCTCTTGCCTTCTCCCTGCCCGATTCGTTGCGCCTGATCATCGAACTGATAACCTGTGTTCCGACCTTTTTCTACCAGTAAAGACAACTCTTATTCACCTGACATTTGCTTCTGAGTTGTTCTTTTCAGTCCAACACATCTGTGCACCATTCGTTACAGAACGAACTGGCCAGCATGGACTCAGCAGATGCTCTCCAAGCCCAGCGTAAGAGAATCCACCAACAAGATGAGCAGCTTATCTATCTCTGTTTCCTCTGCCTTCCTTAGGCGGCAGTCTTCAGCCAGCTCTTCTTCTTCCGTTCCTTCGTTCCGTCAACACTATGTGCCCACCACTGCAACTGGGCAGAGGAACCCATACAGGTGGGCAGATGGGAACTGCGCTGCATGCGGGGGGTCGGTGTTACTACTGTGCTCAAATGGGTCACTACACTCACCGACTGACCTCTTTATGTCACCAACAACAACAAACTTGTTGTTGTTGGTGACACGGCATTCGAGAATTTTTTTTTCAGTTGACAGCTTTCAGTTCGGCAGCGGTGCAATGAATGAATAAAGATGGTTAACACATCGACAGATGTGCCCGAAGTTACTACTTTATAACCTTGTTGATGACCAACATTTAGAAAAACACTTAATTTAGCCTTGGGTGAACGGGGTGAAATCGAAGCGCGCATGACCGTACCCAGTTGCGGAGTTAACATAGAGGCATAGTTAGGCGGCCGCTAGGGGCCCCCATAGTAGGGGGCCCCCCAACCAACCGCAAAAAGAAATTGAACATGTTGAACATGGCGCTACAGCAGCAGCAGCAGCTGGCTGTGAAGTGGCTCTAGGTGAAGACCTGGGAGAAGACGTCAATAAGTACACTCTGTGTCAGAAGCGTGTGATGTGGAGAACACATCTCTCTATCTCTCTCTCTCTAGGTTTGTTCCTTTGGATCGGATCTCATAACCACCACTTGCCCTCTTCTGGCTATAAAACGCCTCACTGCATTTATACACGAGTTGGTGTCAAGAGAGTGCGTGATTTCTATGTGGACTGCTCTGACCATAAGGCAAGTAAACCAGACTCCATAGTGCTTGACTTGCACGCATCCACGCTTCGCTTCAAAGGGGCTGAAATAGTCTACACCGACGTTAGTGAACGGTGGATGGTCAAGGCAGTAGACGATCAGGTGGTAGATTCGCCATCTTCTGTTCACTCACAGCAGCTTGACTCTTCCGGCATTTCACACACTTTGAAAGCACACTTCTCACTGTGGTAGATAAACCGCATTTAACACTAAAACTTAAATAAGAGAGTTTGAGGAGACCGGAGCAAGAATGACAAAAGACTTTATTATTACTCGTGAAAGAGTAAGAGCAAAGCCGAGTTGGTCTGACAGTGAACTCCCGAACTGGTCCCGGGCCTCTCCTTATGTACCCTTTTCTGTCCCCCAAAACTGTTGTTTGCCCCTGCACACTCAATGGTTTACTCGTTATCTTTCTAACTTCTCCTCCTGGCCGTATCCTGCCATAAACTCCTCTTGGGAATTTTACCATTTGGGCATCATTTGGCATCACGTTTCACAACACCACCCCAGGCCATACTGTGAGGGGAGGGGTGACATGTCTTCTTTAAGCTTTTCTCCACCATTATTATATTTATATAGCATATAGTCCTAATGATAATCATATATTACCATGAAATGTAAGGGTCATTTTCTTCCATATCACCGCTGCATTTCCTTTGCATATCCAGACCCTTTGTCTCAGCCGAGCCAGGGTATGGTTTCTCCCTCCATGTCCCATTTCCTCGTGAGCGTTCCAGATGATCAGGGTCGTGATGTGGTGATCCTTGGCCCGGATAGCCGGATGCTTTGTGTGTTCTGGCAAGGCTGCCCGGTGCAGTCTTCCACCAACCCGGAGAACCCCATCTTGGAAGGGATCCAGCTTCATGATAGAACTGTTTATTTTTATCCTTCACCCCTCTGCAGTGCGCAAAGCTGAAATTATGACAGTTTCTGCTCTTCTGACGTCCTTGACAGTCAGATGGATTCCTTTCAGGGTAGATCTCCAATTCTGCATGTGGTTGTCAACTGTCTTGATTTTCACATCTTGACTTTCTGAAGACTGAGCTTGGGACTCGAACGTCTTCCTTGTCTCGCACAGACTTCGAAGCAGCTCCTTCAGCCTCAACATCCAGGCGACCGCCTTCTTCAGCAGCCATTGACACTCACGGTTGCCCGCTTGCCTGGGGCAACTAAAAATAATATTTTGGCAAGTTGAGATTTTTGCTGGTTGCCCGAACGGGCAAGTGGATTTTTGAGGGTTTGTTAATAAAGAGGCTATTTATTGAAGTAAAACAACCTTTTTTTCTGCCAAATCACACAAAATTGTTATATTTGCAATTGATCGCGCGTGCGGCAGCCAGCAGCAGCAACAGCAGCAGCGCTCTCTCTCTCTCTCTCTTCCTCCTCTCCGGCAACCTGCGGGTGTGTGCGCGTAGTTACGCTGTCTACCTGTTGGTCGGTGCTGAAATCTGAGCTAAACTAATCAGTCCCGTAGTGTGTAGTAGGTAGGGATGGGGATCGAAACCCGGTTCTATCAAGGACCCGGTTCCACTTTTATTTAAAACCCGAAAATCAATAACGTTTGGGCTTATCGATACCGCTATCGAGTCTCGTAAATTTTTTTTCTCCTGTAGGTCCTGTAACGTAATTGTGTCTCTCGAGTCACGTCACGGCATTTACATCTAATCAATCCAATCACTGCAGCGTGACCACCAAGAATATATAATTAAACTACTGATGCCAATATTTATTAAAAATGACATTTATTTAAAAATACAATTAAAAAAATACAATAATGAAAAGTGAAAAAAAATGTCATAATGTATAGAAATTAAAATATATATATATGTGTCACTGACATGCTCACTTGTTAAGCAATAAAAGCAATACTAGTTCTGTTAAAAACATATTGTCCCGTCGTCTTTCCACCAATTAATAGAAAAGTATCGATACTGGTATCGATAAAGACTCGTATCGATAAGGAGTATCAATAAAAGTATCCATATCAATAAATATTAATATTAAATATCAAATCCCCATCCCTAGTAGTAGGCCTATCGTTATTCCTTCTTTTTGTCAGGCACCTGGTCTGGTTTAAGGTTGTCCAATAAATAAGATAATAAAGCGAAGAAAAGGTCTGTGTCTGTAATTGCCGTCTTGGTGCCATTCATCTACTTGCCAGAAAGTGATTTCAGAGAGTCATAAAAATGTAAGCTGCAGATAAAAGGAAGTCAGTGAGCTCTAATCAGTCCCAAATAAATATGGAATAGGCTACTCTAATACCTCCCTTAATCATGTAGGCTATAAATGCGATTGTGATTCTTCAGTTAGGCCTACAAGAAAAAAATACATATCTTTGCTATTACCTCCGACATTTAGTTACGTACAAGTGCATAAAATCCAGATTAAAGCATGCCGGTCAACATATAACTGGGCGATAATAGGTTGCAACGGTGGACAGAAATCACGTGATGACACGATGTGACCGTTAAATAAGCCGGTAAATAAGTAAACAAAAAAAAGTTTGTTATTATTTAAACACGTACATGTGTCGAAGCCAACATTCACATTTCTACTCTGAGAGCTATGATGAGTTTTCTGAGCCCCCCAAAACCAGTTATTAATTAAATTATATTAAATTCTACTCATAATTGTTTAATCGTTTTTTTGTTTTTATTTGGGCAAGTGAACATGACATTCAGGCAAGTCAAACATGACCTGCTTTTGAAACCTTAGTGTCAATCCCTGTTCAGGCTGTGCCGGTGGGAGTAGTGATGAGTCAGCTTGAAGGGAGGGTCTGTGCTTGAGTCAATGGTCTTGACGACGTTCACGCTGGTCGTACGCTTCACTTCCGCGACGTCTGCACTTCCGCGTCGTCTTCACTTATCTCTCTTGAGAACTCTGATAGGACAGGCCAGTGAGACTCACTCTTGGCTAGGAAGTCAGGACCTTCAATCCAGCTCTGACACTTCATGAAGTGCTCTGCCTTCATTCCTCTTGATGCGTGGTCAGCTGGGTTAGAAGTCGTGTTGACATACTTCCACTGTGCTGACCTTGTGTTCGCTCTGATTGTCGTCACTCTGTTTGCAAACAAATGTTTAAACGAGCGCCGTCGTTGTCGATGTACCAGAGGTGCTATCTGTCCATAGCACAGACTCTTTGAGGTCCATCCGAAGCCCTCGCTTCATGAGCTTATCCATTTTCACCGCAATGGTAGCCGCGGTGAGCTCGAGGCGTGGGACTGTGACTGGTGTAAGCGGCGTCACTCTGTATTTTCCTAGAAGAAATAAGCAGTGGACTCGACCATGGCTGTTCTCGATGCGGAGGTAAGTGACGACGCCATAGCCCTTCTCACTAGCGTAATGTCAGTTGTGCTGACATTACTGGACCAAATCTCTCTGGCTTGATGCACCTCCTGACAGAAAAGCTGGCAAACTGGCTTAGATCAGACAGCCAGGCGAACCACCTGTTTGCCACGTCTTCTGGAGTCTCTTCTTCCGAGGTAAGTTTCATTCGACAGAGACTCTGGACGATGGTCTTCGCAAGAAGAATGAACGGCGACAGAAATCCCAGGGGGTCATACACTGAGCTTACAACCGAGAGGATAACTCGTCTGGTGATGGGCATGCTCTTCACGTGGATATGGAACTTGAATGAATCAGATTCCATGCACCAGTCTACTCCAACTCTGACTCCTTTCCATGGGTAGTTCATCCCTGTCCAGGTCTAGATTCTTGATCTCCTTTGCTCACTCTTGTTCGGGAAGCGATGACAACACTTCACGGCTGTTGCTTGACCACTTGGTCAAGCGGAATCCTCCACTCTCACACAGTGCAATGAGGTCGTTGGTCAAGGTAGTAACGTTCTTCTAGCGGACGTTGAGACCAGGCATCACCACATTTTTGTTTCTGATAGGCATCCCAATGCTGTAGTGCCCGTTGACTTTCTTGATTGTCTCAGTCACAGACTTCATGAACTGAACGTCTTCTTGCACCATTTCTGACTTCTCTCCGGAAAGTCGTAATTGTATTGCTGCAGCAGCATGCTGTCTACGCCACTGACTGAGATTCTGTTGACTGAAGCCCTTTGACTGTGGCTTGACTTGTCTTTTATTGACTTGTAGTGATTGTCACTTTTCTAGAGAGGGCCATTAACTACCCAACTGAGGGTCGTCTTTACCACATAAGGCCATACATCTTGGCTGTGGTTTATCTTCCACGGCTACATTGCAGAGTGAGCGTTCACTACGATTAGTAGCCTGTGGTAGCCGTACTTCTTTCTGCAGATATGGCCATCTTTCCAAGTCCTTCTCAACAGGAACATTGTCCTTCGTTACAGGTATGTCTGTGTGGGCTTAGACGTCTGGCCGGCTTATGTACTTGTGTTCTGTCATACTGCACACTTCTAGATCTGAGAGCAAGTAGCAGGACACAGGCTTCTCCTGGCCCATAGTACGGAGTAGCATTTGAGTCTTCTTACCATGGACGCCAAGCTGTCTCATTAACCCATCTTATTAAGCTACGACTCTCCATCTTTCACAAAGTCTGAAGGGCAACTTTGACACGACGATCCGAAGGTTGCTCGGGCTCCTCAAGGTACTCCATGTCCTTCATGACATTGTTACATCTGGTGAGAAAGATGGAGAAGCTGTGAAGTGACTTGGCATTTTCTGCTTTGATTTGAGGCCATTTGACAGCCTTGTCCACGTAGCCCGCAGCTATTTTCTGCTCATTACCGTAGTGATAGGACAAGAGGTTTCTTGCTTCATTGTAGCCTCGTTGTGCGATGTGTTGGCAACTTCTCACGAGTTCTCTTGATTCATCGCTAGTGAATTGCTCTAGATAGTACGGTCTTCATCGTTGTCCGTACAACTTTCGATGATGTGCTCAAAAGCCTTCAGGAACTCAAAAGGATCACCACTGAATTCAGGGACTTCTCATTGAGGTAGGTTAGCGAGTCTCTGTTGTGTGACTAACATCTCTGTGATATCCTTCTGGTTCGATATCATTTTGCCGAGTTCAACTTGCCTCCATCGGAACTTGTACTTATGTTGTTGTTAAGACGTTCAGTCACAGCACGAAGTGTACGCAGGGACGAAGCATGAGATAACACTTTGGATGACGTTGAGTGTCTATTGCGTACACTTCGTGCTGTGACTGAACTATATTTTTCGTGTACAGCGGATGCACTTAGTTGTCAGGATCCACATCTTCGGCGCCAGACTCACCTTGCTGTGTTGTTGCACCATCCTTTGGAGTCACATGTTCAGCGGCCTTGGTGTGCCGTCTTGCTTCTATTATCCACTGCTCCAATTTGGTCAAAAGATTCTCATACTTCGTACGGTTTGGCTCACTCCAATACTGCTGATCAGCTTTCCTTTCATCATCTGATAACAGTTCACTAACTTCATAGTTTGCTTCAGTAAACTCCTTCAGGAATTTTGAGTAATCACTGAGATGATTTTTTTCCACTAGAAGTGCATTGGAATCATTCAATAAGGTAATCTATTTCCTCTGTTTTGGAGACAAAGCGTGCTAATAAACATTTCCTGAGATTCATCTGTTCATCAATCTTTTCTAGGGCCATTGTGGTCAACTTGATCTTTCTTTTTATGTCTAGTTTGACATTGCCCTCCGTTTTGGTTTCATCCACATCAGACATTTCAATTGGCTATTAATGTTAGACGAGTCTCTTATTATACCAGCTGACGCGGAAGAGCTACGCGACTGCGACCTGCTCCGGGAGCCGGCTCATCCACCGACCCCCACTCCTGTATCCAGCCCACAGCGGAGGCGCCACAGGCGGAGCATGA
>JAOPJL010000167.1:20127-30387 GCA_027123545.1 Trisopterus esmarkii | reverse complement strand
CATATATCTCAACCACTACACTCACACACAGAGACTCCCCGAATCTCCCTCTCTCTCTCTCTCTCTCTCTCTCTCTCTCTCTCTCTCTCTCTCTCTCTCTCTCTCGCCCTCATGGGTTAACCCTCCAGCTGGTACAAACAAGCGAGGGCCACCCTGTGTCTATTATTGTTTGTGACAGAATCAAGGAGGAAATGCGAGTAGCGTAGTATGTCTGCCCACCCCACCCACACACACCCACACACACACCCACACACACCAGGCCTCAGGCACATCATATTGGGCTGGCACGGCCCCCGATGTAATTATGGGCATGGTTGGCCAGCTATGACAGCTCATCTGTTAGCCAGTCAGTGGGAAACTAAGGCACCTGGTGAGTACGTTGCTGGCCTCATGAGCCACAAGCGTGCGCACTCATGCGCGCACACACGCACGCACGCACGCACGCACGCATGCACACACAGGTGATCATGAATCATATTTTTATAATAAATAAAAATAGAGCTGTGGAGCCAGAATGAAACGATGACAATTGTTTCATCGTCATGCAGCACAAACGTCTGACACCCGTTTGGTCTGTCTGCCTGCCTGCTAAAAAGACAAAGTGACAGGCACAGAGAGAGAGAAAGAGAGAGAGAGGGAGGTTTGAGAGAGAGAGAGAGAGAGAGAGAGAGAGGTTTGTCTCTCAAACCTTGTTTCTTCACATCTCGAGTGACATGTAAATGAGATGCAGAGGCGTAGGTAGTCAGGGTGAACCCCTGGCATTATCATTTTGATTAGTTTCAGTCCTATCATATATTCAGAGCTCATTTAGCACTAACAGGCATCGGCCCTGAATTGATGAGGCTTGATGAATCAAGTGGATGTGGAGGATTCTCTACCATGTAGCCGCATCGCCATCCATTGTACAGTATACTTGAATATATTCCTCTGTCGTTGTGTGTATGCATGTATGTATATCTAAGAATTGACATGCCGTTCACTCCTCTGCAGTGAGATTAACTTTATATATAAGTAATACATCAGATAAGAAGCAATCAGAGAGTAAAAACAATTACCCGCTGGCTGTGATTGGGTTCAAAGCTACGGTTCCTTGCCTTGCGAAATCAGTTAGTGGGTTAATGACATTATCTTCTCCCATTATGTTCTTGGTATTAAAACAGAGGTTTGTATGTAATATTTCAGCGTGGTGTAGCCCATTTCGCTTGTCCCGACGTTGTAGCATACAATGTAGGATACATTTACAACCAAAGCGATCAGAAAGAAAATGCATAAAGGCATTGGACTTAATACATAATATAACAACAGTACATCACGATTGGGGAAATAAACAGCATGACGGTATACATTGTCCGGCCCAGTCTCACTGTCACACATACCTTCCTCATTGTTTGATACCAGGAGAGCCAATCAAACCCCCCTTTGGCAACCCCCATCCAATCAGCGATGAGTAATGACCATGCTGGCATGCATGCAGTGATCCCAGTGTTCTAATTAATCTTCCATTAACTTTCTCAACATTCCATAGGGCGCACACTCTGTTCTCTCACACCCCTAAGAGGTTCACCTTGTTTTATATTCTTGGATCTCCAAACACAGTAACGGTGACAAAACAACTCTTTCTGTATTCAAGAATTTTGTGTTGAAATATCTAAAGTTGTCATGCAGTCGACATCGAAACAGTTGCAAAACTATGTTGATTCCTCGTGTCTTTGTTGAGACCTAATTTCAGATCCTGCAGTACTACTACTCCTAGGGGGTCAGGGCAGAATGTTTATAATGTTGTAATGTTTATAGCAGAACTTTTAGGAGGTTGAGGCACTGATCCTGGGCCAGTAACCAGCTAGAAAGAAAGGGATAGTAGTTCATAGCAGAACTTTTAGGGGGACAGGGCACTGATCCTTGACCAGTGGATGAAGTGGCTTTCACAAAAGGAATTTAAAAAGGGTATTTCTGCAGCGGCTATTCTGCACAGCGTTAATTTGAAAACCTTTACAGAATTTTATAGTTTACCGCTGCTGGCAGAGTTTGTGTTTGCCAATTACAGGCTTATAGATCCCATCTCCCATCTCCAGCATCATGATTAGTCGAAAACAAATATGAAGCAAAAGAGAGTGAAACGCCCCGTTCGCCCAGATTTAAACCCGTCTGGGGTCATGCTCAAGATATTAATCTAAAGCATGATTGGTGAGACTAACTCCTAAGTAACAGTATGGCGGGTTCTTGTTGCTACGCAAGCATCTATTGGAACCAAACACTCCAGTAAACATCACACGTCCCCCATCCCTGACAGGCCAACATGCTCTGGAGGAACAGCCTACTGAATACTGATATTAAACTGCATGTTATTGAATAAATGCACAGCACATCACACAGCCTTTTTTTCGGCATAATCACAAACACTGAGTGTTCAGAGGAGATGTGATTTCTACAAACGGTGCGTCGGGGAGAATAGTTTTGTCGAGGGGCGGAATATATTCCAAGGGCTGGTGCCCCCAGTATGAAGCCCATGCTGACATCATGGTGGACCCTCACAGCTTCAACTGAGCTGCGGTGAATTGCTGCCGAAATGTTTTCCCTTTGTTCCTATCAAACACAACAGCAAAGGAATGGAAATATTAAATAGTCAACTTTATTGTGGTGTCGCTGGGTCGGGGCTGGTGTGCCTTGTGGCCTGGACTCGAGTCAGGATATTGTTCCACAGCGTGGAGAGAGTTGTCGAGCGCGGCTCCATAAAAGTGTAATGGAATTTTGTGGAGAGTTGCTTTTCACCCGCACCCCCTTCTAGCGTCCAGATATGATCACTGAGCAATCTGTTGTTGTTAGCTGTTGTGAGTGAGCCTCTTCTTTATTTTATGGCGAGGGGGGTCAAGAGAAAAGAGTCTTTAATGCGTTTTATGAACACTTTCCAGACATTTTCAGAAATAAAAGGGCTACTCACCGGAATACAGCCTTTAACTGTACTCCAAAGCACAGATCATTAACTATTAACGGGGATGTGTCTATAGGATCAGATCTTAGTCTTGTGTGAGGGGGGGTGTAAGATCCTATAATCTCCTCTAAACACACAAAAATGTTGCAGCATCTGGGTAGCCGTTATAGCCACCGTTAAGTCTTTGGTGTAAAACATTATGCAGCCAAGTAAGCAAATATTTGCAGTGATGCTGTGAAATGCGTCCCCCCACTCTCTCTTCCCCTCCACTCTGGCTAAATCCCTCCATTACTGGGCACTCTGGTTCCGCGCTGGAACAAGGGAGAAGTGGTGGTGGTGGTGGTGGTAGGGGAAGGGAGAGTGGTGTGAAAAGACAGTGAAAAAAGGGGTGGATGACCTCCTTTTTTGTTCTCCTCAAACCTGTGGTTCCTTTCTCAAAACCGGTTAAACTATTTGCAAAATCGTGTGGCTGAGAATAGTCATACTACCACAGCAATCGACCAAAATGACTCTCTCATATTTCTAAATAAAACCAGGCAGGATCAAGGGTGTGTGGTTCTGTTTACTTTGACGGCACAGTACAGACTGTATCGTTATGATGTGTGTGCGGAGAATAGGGTTTGCTATTGAATACATGGGACCTTTCTGCATTATTTATGCCGGCGTGTAAGACTGATAGGTGCAGCATTGCATGAACCCTGGAATGGGGGAGTTCATGCGCTTCTATCAACTGGCTGTGCATTAGGGCAGAAATCATTCAAGTATTCAGTTCACTAAGTAAGGGATTTATTTTTCAATCTATCCACCGAGAAGCAGAGAGAACGGTTATTGGATTTTTGCTGAGCTATATATATATAAGTAAAGAGGCAAAAAATACGCAAATTTATTTTCTTCCTATATTCGTTAGTAAGGGGACGTGTGCTCGAACCCTTCACAATTATTACTCGGAATTTGAATATTGCCTTTTTCCATCGTTTTATTTTTAAGCCGGTCATCAAATGTTGATTACGGCCATGGTTAAATAGGTGGTAAGCTGCCGTTTTTATGATACGATATATTTACCCTGAACAGCACTGAACCGAGAAAGTAGGCGTATAGGATTAGGCCGTTGACCTCGCCAGCCCCTTAGCCAACCATTTGATCATCTACCTACCGCTACTAGGGTAATAGACGGAAAACAAGGCTCACAAAAGCTGTACGCGTTTTTTGCTACTGGCAGGGTCAGTGAGCCGAAACAATGATGCCTTTAAGAGAAGGCAATTATTTATTGGAATGCAATTTGGAGTTAAGTCTTAACATCTTGCTGTTTCTCTCTGATTATGATACATATCATATAGAGTTCTCCTGAAAAAGATCAACAAAAACCAAAAGACTTGACAAAATGTACTTTTTTCCAAATCATTGTTGGGTGAATCCTTTAACTGTCCATTTCCAGTGAGAACAGAACCTTTATACGATTGGATGGTTGAGGCCTTGAGAGAATAAACTCCACTACTTACTCCACTACACTAGTTACTGTTTGGCATAAATCATTGCTGTTCAAAAAGTGAACATATATTTTGTTTGTTGTAAGGAGATGGGTACCAATTGC
Source organism: Trisopterus esmarkii (assembly GCA_027123545.1). NCBI lineage: Eukaryota > Metazoa > Chordata > Actinopteri > Gadiformes > Gadidae > Trisopterus > Trisopterus esmarkii. Next base: position 25,867 of record JAOPJL010000167.1, on the reverse strand, counting down.
AAATCTGTGTTATAAGTGTTATGATCGTGGGCTTTTAAAACCGGTACACAGTTAGTGGTACATCCTTCATTGCCGAGAAATATTCCATGTTAGGTTTACAAATATTTAAATTGCCACCAGATGACTGCCTCATGCCTTCTGCAATGAAGACTGTAGCTTAAACCAAATGAAGAAAAGAGTGAATGAAAGACAAAAATCTATTCCGATATTCTGACTGAAGCAAAACCATGAACTGTGTCTCGATAGAGAATAGAAACTTAAGGGAGTCACTTTCTCTCTCTCTGTCTTTGTTGTTGTTGTTACCATTGTAATGCCTTCTAATATCCACTAAGACCCCATGTCTGAGTGGTCTTAGGCAGGAAGGTAACTAATTGGATTTCTGAATAGTAAATTGGCAATAATCGGATCTGCCGTCGTAGACCACTGTCGTGGGCCGCCCTCTATTTAGTTTGTTTGTCAGGGGTAATTTCCCATGTGTAAGGTGTGATTTCTTCCGGTTTAATGACCCAGACCCCTTGCTTCTTTTCTCTCCCCTGTGCAGATAACAAGAGTTATATTCTGCGTCTTCCTGGATACCGACTATGATATCTACAAGGAGAAAATGGCCGAGCTCTTCCAAGGTGAGTGTCTGCTACTCGGGCCCGGCTCCACTGGGACCACGTCTTCAAAACACGACAGAGAGATTCCACGGTGAAGGGATACCGCTAAAGCGTGCAGTCGTATAATCAATGCTCGAGGAGAACATATTATCCCCTTCCGGTGTTAATAAAGTTCTGTCCAATAGTTTTTCTGAATGTAATAGAATTTGACCTAATCTAATGAAATGTAACCTTGTTCGGGGTAATTTAGTGGCCGATAGGATCCCTCTCTGTTGCGCTCCTTGAGGCCCATGTCCGTGTTCTTTGTAAGGTGTTCCAAAATTTATCTTAAGCGTCCCGCTGGGAGCGACGGGACTCCTGGCGAGTCCGATGAGTGTGAGAGCTACACGGAGGAACAGGTGGGCTGAGGGAGCCAGCGCTGGCTGACGCACAACTCCCCGTTTTCAGTGGTTCAGTGTTTGTGTTGCTCTAGTAACTTTGATCACCCCCGGGGTAAGGATATGGGTTTTAAATTCAATGTCTGTATTTTAGCATAATTGCCCTATCGTTTTTGAGCAGACATTTGCATTATTCGTTACTTTCTATTATTTTATTTTACAGAGTCATGCTCCTGACCCCGTTTGGGTCTGTGGCTCTGAGTGAGTTGTCTGGGCAAAGCATTCCCAAGGAAATTAGTGTTTATTGCTTTTTGATGTTGTTCTTTCATCACTGCGATCCCCGGTGGGAGATTATTGGTTCTCATCTTTTTATTTACCTTCAGTTAATATGCTCATACAAGTTGCACAGAATAGGAATTTCAGATATTTCACCTCGACTGGGTCCCAGCTCGCCCAGTTAAATGATATAATTTCAAACCTTTTAATGAAGGCCAGTTCAGCAAATTCCAGGCGTGCCAGTGTGGCCTACCCAAGTCCTAAGATGTGAAATCTCTTAACAGATAGAGGAGCAAAAAAACAACCACTCCGTCTTCAATAACAAGTCGCTCCTCAGAATTTATATTATTTGGTTATTTTATCATTGTATCTGCTTGGCTCCATCGACCCCCCCTTTTTATGTGACCGACCGCAATTACGGTCCTGTTACAAAAAAGAGGACCTCTGCAACCTCAGTAATCATAGAGAGCGTCCGAGCCGTACTCCCCTGCCTGGCAACGGCCCCTGGATGGCATTGAAAAAAAACCCCACCATTACTTTCCACTCTCGGCTCTATCTCCACACACACCGTCCCAACGTCCCACACTCATCTCCGTCCTCAGCCACCGGGGGAGCACTCCCCGGCTGTGGCCCCGGCTCCCAGGATCGAGCGCAGAGATCCAGGCAGCTAAGGGGGACGGGGGGACGGGATGGAGGGAGGTCCGGTGATAACAAGCCAAAATTTGTTTATTCAATCAATCAGACCTTTTCTTCTTTAACCCAATCAAAAACATCGCACATACACACACACACACACTCACACAGACCAACTTCTTCTCCTTGGTTTCCCCTTCATGTTCCAGAGGTTGCCTCCCATTAAGCTTCAGGAAATCAAATAGATAAAAAGAAGAGAGAGTCTAGAGGAGTCCGGCCCGACCGCGGCCCCTCTGTGTGCCTAGAGGTGGTGGCCCAGTGTACGGTTTCTGCGGGGTAACCTTTGTAAACAAGGCTGCCGTGTCCCACATGAAGAGCCCATAATGGCTCTCTTTACCCGACCGGTTGCCCCCTCATTGTCCTGGTCAATGAGGCTGATGAATTGGTGTTTGAGTCTGATATCTAATTAGCCCGGCACAGCTGCACTACAGGGAGCACTCTGCAGCGCACCCGGAGCCGCCGCCGCCGCCGCACGTTAAATGAACAACCGACTGCACCAGAGCAACCGCAGATATTTGTTTTATAAGGCGACTGGCGACGGCATGACCTTCCCCTTTCTTTGACGGAATCCAGCAGTGTGGGAAATGAAGAGCTTGAGATGGCCGAATATCACTGTGGAGGATACAAGTTTATGAGTTTTTATAGAAATACTTCATTCTATAAAAAAAGCCTTAGAAAGGGGTTTGTATCTTATTGTCCTCGTCGTAAATCTCCTGTGGCGGTGGAGTGCCACCGTGGTCGGCTGTAATCTTGGGGACAATTGAAGTGGGGTGGGGGGGCCGACAGGCTGCGACTCTTAAAGTGTGTGGTCAGTCCTTCCTGTTGTTTTGTTCCACCAATGGGGAGCCCTCAATGTCAGAGGTTAGAGAGAGGCTACAGCCTGGCCAATGTCAGATCATCACCCTGTGTGGCAGAAGTTTGTCGCTGGGCTCAGAGCACTGGGAAAGCCTTTCAAGCAGCCGGGGCGCCCCGGCTACATTATGATCCTAAGTGCCTTATGCCACAGAGGTCCTGCTGCATCAGAGCTGGCCCATGCATAAGGATAATGGACACTGATTTAGCCATACATCAATGAGAACTAAATTAGTCAACTGCCGGAGAAGCCATTTGTGAGAGGCTATGCAGACGGATTCCCTCTCTGTCAATGTTCATTTGCTTAGAAGAATGAAGCAATTAGCCCTGGCTGGTTTGTCCAGGGTCAGCAGAAGGGGAGGTGTATGTGGTGTGCATGGTGTGTGTGGTGTGTGTGTGTGTGTGGTGTGTGTGGTGTGTGTGCAGTGTGTGGTGTGTGTGGTGTGTGTGTGTGGTGTGTGTGTGTGTGTGTATGTGTGTTAAGTGTGGTGTGTGTCTGTGTGGTGTGTGTGTGTGTGTGTGTGTGTGTGTGTGATAAGCGTGGTGTGTGCGTGAGCTCACACAGCCCGGGGTTTCATCCTCACTGTGGGTGTGTTGTTGTGTGTTGATGCTGGCCGGAGATGTGTATCAGTGGTGCGCCGGCCGGTGGACAGAGGAGTCCACCAACGTGTCGCTGGCGAGCCAAACATGCGTCAAAGCGTGCCCTCGCACACACACGTGCACACACACACACACACACACACACACACACACACACTCACACTTTGTTTCCCCCCTAATGTACTGGTCAGATGTGAAGTGAGACGCTAATTGAGGAGGGGCTGTATCGGTGTGGCGGGAGAGGGCCTTCAGTGACCACCGGCACATTACGGCTGATCATTCTGTGCCCTGATGGAAGTCTGCACTTATTTCATTATAATTACAAAAGATTCAATTAAAAGATTAGAATGCCTGAGGGGGGGCTGTGCTGGAAATAGATAGTGGTATCTGGTTCAGGGGGGGATGGATTGTGTGTGTGTGTGTGTGTGTGTGTGTGGGTGTGTGTTTTTGTGTGTGCAAGATAGAGAGGTAGAGAGGGGGGGGGAGGAGATAATGACTATCTATAGTTGTGTGTGTAGTTGGAATGTGGACTTGTCAGTGCTGTTGTACATCCAAGAAGCTGTTGATTCCATCAAGATACTGTCAGATAAATGTGTAAGAGTTACAGGCTGGAGCACTCAGCTGGTGCAGGCCAGTGCATAGTTAATACCACAACAAGGACAGGAGGCTTCTGCTGTCCTACGGCTGCAGCCACGGCCGGTCGGACAGAGAATAACTTCAAAGTCTTATCATAGGAGGAAATTCCTTTACAATGGGAACATGAATCACTGAGGGTTAGATTCAATGAAATGCCTGTATGTAATATTGGTTGTGGTTTTCAGGATTTCCAGCTAATCAGAACTTAAAATGCTTGACTTGCTAGCAGTACATGTACTTAATGAATAACATGGGAGGAAGACTTTGCTGTCAATAGAAAATGTCCTAATATTTAATGATTTGCTGTTTGTGTTTGTTTTTGGCAGAGACAGGAACATATAACAGCAGTAATAACAGTGATAGTTCAAACCCTTTAACAGCCTAAGAATAAACACAAGTCATCCCGTCAGCGGCTCGCCTTTTACAAGCCGTTTATTGCGTGCGAATAACAATAGGCGATTTCTCGTTAAACCATCCACACAATCACGTGTGTGTGAGATAGTGTGTGTGCGAATGTTTTTTAGTTTTTTTCAGACAGACAGACAGACAGAGGGACAGACGGACGGTGTGCCAGGCTAGATTCCACACGTGTGCGTTGGATTCTAGCTCTGCTCTATCCGCAGTTAATAGCTCCCTCCGCCGCGTCACTCACACCGCTGTAAATACACCGTCGCCATGCATGCAGGGGCCGACCTGAGGGCCTCAGACTGACCGTCTGCGGGCCCCCTCCTCCCCGCCCAGAGCGGGACTCGCATGCTTTTTTAGTTAAATCTACATTTAGGGGATTTTGCTGACGCTTTTCTCCGAAGCGACTCACAACCATTCATACACACATTCACACACCGACAGCTGAGCCAATCACGCAGGGCAACAGCCAGCTCGTCAGGAGCGGTCAGTGTGAGGCGTCTTACCCAGGGACACCTCCATACTCCGCTGGGAGGAGCCGAAAAACCAACTTGCAACCTTTCAATTACCAGTCAGCTCGCTCTGCCTCCTGTGCTGCCGTCACCCTGACAGTGTTATTTCTTTGTCAAGTTCACAATGCTGTGTCACTACGTGGGTCCGCTGTGGAGCGCAATAAAACGCTGCACAGGACAACATGACGGGACATGCTGGTCGCTCAGTGACTGCGGCTCTGACAGGAAGCTGGTTGTGCGTCCCCCAGCCTGGACCCGGGATCACAACATGTACTTTCAGAACCGTGCTATCATAACAGTGAGCTGCTCATGGAGGCTGTTGTTCAACACCCGCCCCACCCCTAACACCCTCGTCTGGCAGGGCAGTGGCAGGGGCTGCTTACCCAGAACAGCTCTTGGCCGCGAGACACATTGTCGCTGGACCAGGGGCGTGGGAGGCGCTGGAACAGGGGCGTGGGAGGTGGGCAGCCTCCGAGTGGATGTGTGAGTTTTGTATCGTCTTGTGTATCTTGGCGTCGGTTTGCCTGCTGCCGTAACACTTGTGTGTACGAGTTTAGGCGCCTCAAAAACTCAACTCAGCGTTTATTGCAAACACGCAATGAACATACCGTATTAATCTCTGGCATGTGTGTGTGTGCTGGATAGGGGTGTGTACATACACAGAGGAGTATGTATACGTCTATTCAGACCCATGTGGGGAGGTGGGGGGGGGGGGGGGGGTGGGGGGGGGGTGGTGTTGACCGGGGGCCGCGGTCGAGAGGTGCTGGGACCCCGTGTGTGGGGAGCCGGG
>JAOPJL010000164.1:19357-29717 GCA_027123545.1 Trisopterus esmarkii | reverse complement strand
CACACACACACACACACACACACACACACACACACACACACACACACACACACACACACACACACACACACACGGTGTGTTTAACCTGTGAATGCAGAGCTGAGAGCTTTCCTACAGACTTCCCTTGAGCAGCGAGCACTGTGCTGCTGGAGTGCCACTGACCTTCAGGTGAGACGGCGGTGCACGACACCGGCGCTTAGGGCACGCTCAGACCCCGGGAGGCCACCCATGGAATACGCAATTGAAGAAATGTGCAACAAGACATGGATTCCACAAAGCCTCCAGACAGGTCTTTGCTCATATAGCTATTTTTATAGGATGTTATGTTTAATGTCATATTTCACGGAAATACCTTCTTCACAGTAATCCTCACGGGCCCCGAGTGTAATGAAGCAAGCGTACGGCCAAACTTTACATTATTTAACTGGAGTGAATAATGCATGTAACGACACAGCCGTGGAAGATAAAAGATTCGGCCGTAATGATTCACCCGAACCGTAATAACTGACGCTTCCGTGGAGAAGTTTTTCTTTGGCACGTCGTAGTCGTTAACGCGTGCGAGGTCTTCTTGCGTCGTGCCCCGCGCAACACAAGCAAACACGTTCCGTTTGAGAGAAATGCGAATAAGCGGGTACCGACAGGCCGAAGAATGGTAAAAATGCGATTTATCAGGAACCAGTTTTTCCAAGAAGGGCTTGGAGCGCAACTTCGGTGCGCAGGCCGCGGGCGGTTCACCAGACTCACCCACTTCCTGCCGCGAGCTGCAGACCCCCACGCCGTACTGCAGGGTCTTGTCGGCCACCGTCTTGAGGAAGTCTTCGTTGTTCTCGGCGAAACCGAGGTAATTGTAGGAGCCCATGTTGATCACGTTCTCTATCGTCTTCCCTGTGAGCCTGCCAAAAATAATTAGAGCTTTATTAATAATTCTTTGCCCCATTGATGTTTTTTTTTTTTTTTTACATTCCTAGAGACTTATCAACCCCGTACCGAGTATGAGGAAATGTTTCCTAAAAGACATCAAAGTGATATTGCAGATTTTGTTTAGTTATAAGCTCACAAAGAAGCACTTCATGTAAAATAGCTTCATCGGATTAGCAAGGGGCTCCTCTGTAGTAAATTAAGACAAAACGTTTCCCCGAACCTCTGAGCCGGTCTGTATTGTACTGTATGAGAGGGAAACCTAACACCATCTCAACAGTTCTTACCTTCAGCAGGCAGCTCGCTCCTTCAATTGTGAAGGTGCAGAATATAGCAGAGCTGGGCAACCATTCAATACGGTCGCTAACCGCTTCGTTGGTATCGCAACGTCAATAAATAAAGGCCGACCTTTTCTGATATGATAGGATGGTATTCTGTCATGTCCATGATTTATTCTGAGTAGATATCAAAATATCTGCTTTAAATGTCAACTTACAATGACAAACGTAGTGTATATTCTTTATCATATCCCATTGTATTTCCAAGGGCTTTCCGTGAGCCGCTGAGATCAGACAGTAGCTCCTGGAGGGATGCTCCGGAACTGTGTCACATGTCTATCACATGACCTACTTCACAACCAGCAGCACCCCCCCCCCCCCCGAAACCCTGCAGACGTCTGGGGAGACCCCTGACCATTACAGTTCTGGTGGCTTGATCCCCCAGGATTATGGTTTATGGGTGTGGCTAGTTCTGGAGGGAAACTCTAGTCATACTCCCCTATCAGCTGACTGCTAACACTGTCCAAACAAACGTACACTGACAGGCGATCCATTCAACACCTTCCAACACTCTGCAAGGTTAAGTGTGCTGAGCTCAATTTCACCAACCACCACTACCACCACCACCACCACCACCTGTTCTGGTTCTGCTCTGTATTGTATGTAACCTGTATGATGGGTTGAGATATCTGAGGATTGCATAGTGCTCCCTGTTGTCAACCGTTGGTATGCTGCAGGTATTCTGCATCTGACAGCTGTATGTCAGCCCAATCGCTTACATGATCGCTCCACACGGACTGTGCGTTTATATAGTAAACCTATGATATGATACCTATTGTCTTTTTAACTTCTGTCAGATTGAGTGTCAGTGCAGTGTTGGAGCGAAATCAGAATTACATTTCACTGCTTGTTGTACAGGTATTACTATGCATGTGACCAATAAAGAATCTTGATCTTGATCATTTCAAACCTACAGCGGGGAGTGCCACAAACGCCTCAATCTTTGACATAATTGATTCCTGACTGAAGTAGTGCCGTGGCTACTGGGTGTTTCCCACCGAGGTGGACGGGTTCAAGGCTGAATGGCGACGGCTGCCTGTAGGCGTCTTTTGGCGAGCCTCTGGGCGGGTGCATACCCATTCATCTTGATGATGAGTCACTGAATCCCTGTAAGTCACGTTGGACATTTGCATAATTGCATCTGTATAATTGCGCATTCAACACTTTCTAAAAGGATTTTTTTGCACTGTCATAGCTTTTGTTTACATCTTCAGGTCAGCTTAATTGTATTTATTTATTTTTGCACTTGTATCATGTGCTTTTGATGGGATCTGCGGCGACGCCTTCGATTCCACTCGGGATGAATAAAGTACTTATCTATCTGGATGAAAGAGTCTGCTAAATGGCTAATGATAACGTATCTAGATGCCTGCCAAAGCCTGCCTACCTTTCCCTGGGTTTCCACCTGTCTCCTCCCACACCATTAACTAACCACACATGGAACTCAAGGGAGAATATGATCACTCCCTGTGCTAACCAAATACAGAAGTAAGCACATTGTTAATAAATGACAGCTCCCGCGCTACTGAACCACTTTGTTCCCCGACGAGGACAAAGACAAGAGGATAGTGTAGAGAGCAAGGAAAACGACCCACCTGGTTTAGTGAATGGTGATAAAGGTCTGATTGTGTGTGAACACATTAATACACACAAATATAACGTGTGTATACAAACACCAGAACGGCATGTTTTTTGCTGTTTGGTTTCATGCATAATATTTGTAATATTTGTTATGTCAATTTTTCGGGGTCATGCATTAAGAAGTGGCCGTACCTGAATGTCCAGTTGTAATCGTCGGACACCCTCTCCATCAGGTCAAAGGCGGGCCCCGGCAGACTGCATATGGGCCGGTTCCAGTTGTCTCTGACCCTCATGTACAGGTTCCTCGTGTAGAAGTTCTCAAAGTCCTGATACATTGGCACAAACTCCTGAAATCCATGGAAAACCGATGGGTTATGGATTTACATCTACATTTAGGGCATTTAGCAGACGCTTTTATCCAAAGCAACTTACAATAAGTACGTAATTTGTCAGAAGAAAGAGAAAAAATATATTGCTGTTGGTACAGTAAGAATATTCATAAAACCAAGTGCCAAGCACTAACAATTGCTAGGTTAACCCATTCCCCATATACAACAAAGATAGCTAGGATAAGATGCAACACAATGCTAAGTACTATTTTTAAGTGCAAGGAAGTGCAACATACAATAAGTACATTAAGTGCCAGGACGTAAGACATACACTAAGTGCCTAAGAGGGGTGTGGGTGGGGGTGATGACTTCAAGAGTTAAAGAATACATTCTCTCGGTATCCCTGATTGACTTGGGCAACAAAGACCCGATCCCCTCCACGACTGTGAATAAACTTAATAAATTTAAAGTGCTGAAAACACCAAAGGCAAATTCACCCGATTGACTACAATCCCAAGAGCAATGTTTATTTGTGAGTTCTGAGCATCGCATTTGAGGCCAGAAAGAGCGGGCTTAAGCTTAATCATTTTCCTTATTAACTCACAGAGTGAACTTTTTCCCAGGCCGACGAGCGCTTGCTTTCCACAGGTTGCGCTGAGATGCTTTGTCATTATCACCAATCCCTGCCCTCCCCTCCCCTTCTCCACTAGTACCAACATGGCAGCCAGAGTTTCATGTGCTCCTAGCTGTATGCCGGTCCACAGGGTTCCACTTAAGCGATTTTGGCTTTATACCTGCCTGAGGAGAAACTGACTGGCCCTACCCTGGATTCTTTGGTTGACTACTCAAATCTACCCACCTAGGGCTGGTGGGTGGGGTTCATTTACGACCCTCCTCGTAGCCTAGAAGATTATATTGTGCTTTTCGTACCTCCGCTAGAACAAAATGTTGAACGCCTAAACCCACGCGAATGTTGCCCTTCCTCTACAGCTGTTTGTTCATTTGTTTATTAATATTATATTATATCGCTATTATCCGTCTATTGTTTTTTTATTGTATTTTCACATTTATTGTCTTGCATTTAAACCATACTTGGCATCTCTATCCTCGCCTGTCTCTCCGCTTCTGTAAACACCCAAATACCCCCGCCTGGGGATCGATAAAGTGTTATCTTATCTCCTACAGAGAGAAAACACAACTATTTCGAGGCTTCTTCCATTCCTAATGAGAACCGTGGTACAATGATCCCTCCAGTTTATCCAGTGCCTGGGCCTTATCATGGAGGCTCAGAGCGTGAGAGTGGGGAAGACAAGTGCAATCCACAGAGAATTAATTAAGCCTTCAGCAGATATTCTCCATGGTCTTGTGTCTCAGCCATGGCAACATGAAAGTGCACAGAAACACAATGGAATAATGAAGGAGCCCAGCCAAACAAATGCAAACATTGGGGGATAAAAAAAAAAAATAAAAAAAGGGCATGCGCACAATGTGGTGTGAGTGCGTGCGTGTGAGAGTGAGTGACTGTGTGTCTGTGTGTCGAGCTGGACCCAACCCACTTTCTGTTCCTCCCTCTCCTGGGCGACATGGCACTTCTCTAAGCCCACCGCTCGGAGGAAGTCTCTGAAGTAGCCAAACAGAGTGACGATGCCAAAGCCCAGGTACGTCAGTACGGCCACGTACATGGGCGCCTGCTCGAAGGACTCAGTTCTGTACTGCCTGCATGACACCCCCTTTGCCGCCGGGAAGTTTGTCTGTAAAACCATAGGAGACACATGAGGACTTGTGGACAGAAGACATTGAGGCTAAACTGGACTAATTATAAACATATATGCAGCACAGGCCTACAGCCAACAAAGGCAACTGACATGAACATCAACTATCACAAATGAAAGCGAGATAGGCCTACTGAAATGTGAGTTTGAAACTGTATCATTCACATACTTAATAATAATAAATAATAGTTTCACCAAACAAGTTAACATCATTGATTGTGTGATTGCTGACCAGAATATAGGCTCATAGAGCCATAAATAAATAAAACCAGTCGTGCGTGTGGTCAGAGAGGGGGGTGCATTTTAACTGGGAACATGAGGTCAACACTCATTTGTTATCACCATGTATGCACCAGCTGTTGACAAAACACTGCGGATGCCATGGTGTCTGTGCAGAGTAATTCACTGCGTTGAGAGGAACGTCAATTGAACGACAATACGAGGTATCGGTAGGGAATCAGTTAGTATATGCTAGTTATATGCTATACCCTTTATCATTCAGAATATTATGCTTCCATCGTGAAATCGAAATCAAATCTCACCTACACCTATTTAGTTTAAATACACATGATCGCATCCATTAAGATATTTTAGACTTTGACTTTGACAGTTGAACGAAACCAGTCACTGAAACCAGACTAGACGCCCCTTGTGTTTCAAAACAAGGTAGGCTATGTTTCATGGAAATCACGCCGGGTCCGCCCATTGTCATTATATGGACTGAAGGACTTATACATAATATAAGTTATAATTCTGAAACATTTGCAAAAGATTACGAGGCTACCATCGAACCTGCTTTAGTTTTCACAACCGGGTCCCCCATACGGGCCCTAGTTTCACATGATGAAAAAAAAAGGTTAAAGGTGAAAACCAATTGTTTATCCCCGTCTCCTAACACACATTAGCGACGTACCCGTTTCTCGCCGTGGACATGTCCGTTGTTTTTCCTCTGCTTTCCGTTCTGCAGAATAGTCTGGTTCACCTGCACCGTGAGGTTCCCGTTCAGCACCATGGTGGAAGTTCTAACCATGTCTCCAGCGACGCAACAGTGCGGCTCCGGCGGGCTCCTCCCGTGTCTATGTGTGTTGTGCTGCTGCAGACACCCAAACCGGTTTGCTTGCACAATGACAAAGGTGACTTCCTCCTTCGGTCCCTCTCCTGTAGAGGTGGAGCTCCCTCCCAGTGATCTTAACCGGTGTTCCGTGTTTGATATCCTGTACGACCATATATACTTACGTCGAGATGATATGATACTGCGCAATCGATATGAGAATCTGTCCTTTGGCGTTTTGTAATCCTGTCAGGTGCTTTCTTTGCCTGCCTTGAGCTGTCAATTTAACAGGCAACAGGAAGCCCTCGTTGTCAAGACAAGAAGGTTCAAAACAAAGCATGACTGGACTGGAGTTGCATTAGCGGCTGTTGAGACTGCGTTGTTGAGGAGTGCTGATGTTAAGTAATGTGATGTGATATAGGGTAGTGCTTTGAATAAACAATTGGCACATTGACAAAATAATAATTAATTTTTACGTTGAATAAAGTTGTCAAGTTGTCATTAAACAGTGAGTGTTTAAATACACTCAATGCTCAATTGAATTAGATGGGTTTCTTTATTTTCTTTAATTTGTATACAAATGAATTACATGATCAATTAGACACCATCACTAAGGAAGTCTCATCTGTAAACAGGGAATAAACTCATTCTTCATGCACTCGGCGTCTCGCCCACGCTCTTCAAATAGGCCTATATTAAAAGGTACAATCACACATCACAACCTTCACACCGTCTTACTGAGTTATTTATTCACCACCACCAGGCAATAAAAAAACGGTAAACCCTATTCCTTTCAAGCCACCGGTGGCCCCCGACGCATCAGGCATTACGTAAATTGTTGACAATCTATTGTCCGCTTCCTCATCGCTGAAATGTTGCCCATTTCTCTCGGACACAAAGACAGGGTTTGTCTGTGAAAGGTCGAGGCCTCCTCTGTGGTCTTCCAGGAGGACTCTGTGGTGGTGGGCGGCCCTCTTGACATAACACAGGACTACGCTACTTGGTCTAATGACTTCCTAACTGTATGCGGGGCAGACCAGTGTCACTGCCTCATGTGGGTTTGCTGCACACATTGTCCTCACCTGTGGCTGTTGGGAAGGGCTCAAGTATTTGGTTGGACCTTGTTTCTGCAGATAGTGCCCAGTGCTTGCAATGCCATGCAAACATTGTTCTCAAATATGGGTGGTGTGCTCTCCTCTTGAGTGAAGTATGCAAGTACATGTTTCAACAGCATCTCCTTTTAATTGGGAACACACTATGTGTGTAGATGTGTGTATGTGTGTGCTTGCCTGCCCACATTGTGTCTGTCTGACTGAATGCCTGTCTGTACGCAGCATGCAAAATGTCTGTCTTTGTGCCCACTTGCATGCATATGTGTTTGTGGTTGTACATGTGTGTGTTTGTATGTGTTTGTGCGTGCCCTTATGCACCAAACGTCGGTATGTGTGTGTGTGGACATGTTTGTGTGTGCCTGTATTCGCCAAGTTGGATGTGTGTGTGTGGATATGTTTGTGTGTGCCCTGCCTGTATTTGCCAAACGTCAGTGTGAGTGTGTGTGTGTGTGTGTGTGTGTCTGTGTGTGTGTACATAGGCTTTTGTTTTTGATTAAAGAACAACACAACAGAATGCCTTCCTGAACAAGGCAACACCTCAATCACGTCTGTCTCCCAGAATCATTTACACAGGCGTTATCTGTCATTGTTTTTATGACCAGCAGCAACTATCTTACACAAGCCATCTCCCTTATTCCTCCTCCCTCCCCTGTTTACTCCTGCCTTCCATCCGGCTACAGTCGCGGCGCCTTGACATGTGCCTGACGTTTCTGTAATCTTCATTTGAATTGCAAAGCTGACTGGAAGAAACAGCCTTGTTTGAATGCACCTTGTGATATTTTGGTTAAAAACACCAAGGCCCGGTGGGAAGGCAAGCGCCATCCAACCTCACATCAGAGCGGCCTTTATCTCACCCTGTTCTGTATGATTCTGGATGGTACGGTGTGTGTGTGTGTGTGTGTCTGAGTGTGTGTGTGCGTGTGTGTGTGTGTGTGTGTTCTATTTCACAACCCAACAAGTGCGTCAGCGATGGGAATAGCCGAGGAGCAGAGAGGAGCACGGGGCTGACACATATTCCAGATTTTATGCAGGGGGAAGACTCCCGTAATATTGACGATTAGCTTCCCATCATGGTTCTTGGCAAGATGGAGCATCCAGCTGCCGGTGGCTGGAGGAGGGTCACTGGACAGCAGGTCTGAGGCTTATTAAGGCAGGCGGATTCACCTGCTTCCCGGGCGACCGGTGTGTAGACGCACCCTTGGGTGGATCTGTCACTGCGGCTGCACATCTCCCGGCTCACGGTCAGATCCCTCTCGGAGTTCCAGCCACACCAGATGTAAGACCTGAATCTGCCAGGGCTCATTAGTGGGAGGGGGATGTTGATTGGGGAATGCTGCAGTTCGTTCTTGGCTTGGCTTTGTTCCTCGGCCCCATTTGTTTTAGTTTGTAAGTGAATGTTGTCATGCGGTGGTTGTCTTTTGTCTTTGTGGATAAAAAGCGTCCGCTGAATTACTGTTTATATATAGATAAAGTCCTGGAGACTAAGCACAAGGATAGAGAGGCATGCAAGCGAGGTTGTACAGTCTTTTAGAAAGAGCATATGATGACCTTGAATTATTTAGGGGATGCTTTTGTCCCGAGCAGGTGAGTGAATACAGAGACAGTGCTTACACGTAGACAGAGGACTGCGTGGGCAAAAGCCAGCACATCCTGGCCCGCAATCGAACACCAGCTATTAGAGAATCCTACCCTGAATAATTAAGCACACTTCCAGGCAACAAGACGGACATTTACAGGCGTGGGTATATTTTTTAAACAAATAGTTTAGTTAGTTTGGCATGTACTGTCCCACACTTTGCCTAATGATGATGGATGTTTTTATGGTTTGCTAGCTTCTATTGCCCATGGTAATTTATTTGGTTAAGTGGAGTGCTTCAAATACAGTGTAAGATATAGACGTCTCTCTCCAGTCTGTCATGGGAAACTGCATCATTCATGGGAGGGATTGTGTGGTTTGAATAGAGGATGGGTAAATGGATGGGATACAATTAGCCAACAGGCTCAGCAGGAGATCAATTTATGTTGAATGAAGGAGAATTCCATTAAAAATGACCTTCTCTTAAAGCTGTTCGGTACAAACGGTCAAAACTCCCGCTTCTGGGAGAAATGTATGGAACAACAGCAATTAATTGAGCAATCTTTACTAATTGCGTTTTCTCATATTTAAATTTGCATTTCACCTGGCTCTTATTGATCCATTTTAAACAAAGCAGGCCAGCATGGGATCCATGTTCTATCTTTAATCCAAACATATGACCAGTCTTCTGCTAACTGGCTATACAGTTCAAGTTAGCCAACAATATAGTATGAAAGAATTTTCCCTCCACCTAGTGGTGACTCTGAGTATTAGACATATCTGTGCGCACACGCACACACATACACACTCGCCCAAAACCAGCCGATTCGACCCGCTCTCGCTGTGCAATGCTTGCGTCCGTCCAGGACATTGTGTTTGTGGATGAACTCTGTCATGCCCCCCAATTAGAAGCCGGTCTTTAATTGGGAGCTATATTTGGATTTCCCCTGGGGTGCCATTAACTGGTGAAATTTCTTCATCAAGCCCCAGTGACCTCGTTGTAGTATCCGCTGCCAGAGAGCCCATCCAGCAGGGGAAGGAACGTGGGAGGACGGGCGTTGAATGCTGAATCAGCTGTGTACGTTCAAGCCTTATGTAAAGGGTATCCGGCCCACACGGGCTGGCTGGAGAGAGCATATCTGCACACTGACTATGAACTGTGTCTAAATCGCTGCAGGGGCGCGATGGCATGCGTCGGGATGTACTCATCATAGATTTAGCTGGCAGGGACATCAATGTTGCTAAAAGTGGCCTGACTACATTACAACCCTGTGATGTTTCATTTCATGCTAATGATAGAAACGGGAATCTTACATGCTTTTATATCAGAGGGCGGAAGCCAAGTTTGAAACCATTTGTCCCATTTTGTATTAATATATCATTTTTTTCCCCCTGTCCTGTCCGTCTGTCCATCGCTCTCCCGCTTGTCACATCTGTCTGTCTTTCTGTCTTCCTGTCCATTTCCTTCCTGTCTTAACTGATTCTCTGTCTTCCATATATTTTCCTCTCTGTCCTATCTGTCCGTCCTGTCTGTCTGTCTGTCCATCCGTCTGTCTAACAGCCTCAGATGTTTCTATATATGGACCACTAAGTAGGTGACTCCATCTATAGGGGCTGGGAGACTACTTGATCATTTGTCTCCTGATGACAGACAGAGAATGGAAGTGCGGGAGGGAGGAGTAT
>JAOPJL010000162.1:21666082-21676190 GCA_027123545.1 Trisopterus esmarkii | reverse complement strand
GCAGGTAGGGGTTAGACAGTACAGAGACAGGTCATTAAGGAGCAGGTAGGGGTTAGACAGTACAGAGACAGGTCACTAATCAGCAGGTAGGGGTCAGGGGTCATATTGCTCTAGGATGCCTACAGGAAGGCTGTGGAGATTGAGGGATCAAACCCAGGACCTTCGTGCCGGGACCAGCCCTGTTGCTGCTGCTTCAGTAAACCGTGTTCTGCACTGAAATACGTCAGGAGACGAAGACCACGTCAGCACGGAGGCGTGTCCTAGAAAGAGGGCGTCTGGCTGGACCGATTCTGCAGAATCACAAACATTCACCTGAGGATGACAAGTTCAGAAAGCGGGACAATGCAAAAAGGCTAGGCTTTCCTTCTGGGTCGTTGTGAAAACGTTTCCTCTACTTGTGTTTTGTGCTGGAAATTAGAAATCAAAGCTCCATGACAACCACATCAAGTGGCACCTGGGAGACGTTCATGCTGATTTATGTGTTAGGTCATCTAAATAATTACAATTAATATGTGAGAAGAACACTCCATGCAGCCTACTGACCTTTCATCCTCCAGAGATAAAGGTCCCCTGATATAAGTAAATGTTGAATTATGAAATAAAAGTCCCCTAAAATAACTATAGGTAGTCCTTAGAAAAACATCCTGTTTTAAATAAAAATCTATTTACTATTTACTGCTACTATAGTGACTTATTTAAACATTTGTCTTATTTATTTCATAGACATATTTCTTCATTTAGGTGAGTGCTGCATGCTGCAGTGCTCACCATTGTTCCTCTGGGTTCTTCCTTATTCTCAGAAGTTGGGACCTCATATTTGACCTCCATTCCACTCATAACATTGTATTTTGGAATCGATCGCTACTACTTTTCTAATTGAAATACTTACTTTTATTAATTATAATAAAAATAAAGATATCCAACTTTTCAAAAGTAACATTTTATAATGGCGGTCAATGGGAGGAGTTTGAAGCCGTGCCCCCATTCTCTGACACTTCAACTACTTCAGACTTTGCAACTTGGTCAATTTTTAACTGTTGAACTTCGTTCAAACGTTTAACAAATCAACACATTTTGTGTTCGATTAAGTAACAGAATTTGGATATCATTTAAACTTGTTAAGATTCAATAGTTTTCGTTTTAAACACGCTGGTATTTTTTCAGTTGCTCTCGTTGACATCCGGAGAGAGTTGCTCGGAGTGTGCTGACATCACCGGCTCTAGCCCGAGGTAGCTATCACAAATATGAAGGTATTATTGTAGCAAAAATCTTTAGCATGCGTACACGTAAGTCACAACTGTGTTACAGTAAATTTTAAGTTGTAAATACTTATTTTACATGTGTACACTAAAGTCACAAATGTGTAAAGGTAAATTTGAAGTCGCAATTCTTTTTCTACCAAAAAAACAAAAAACAAAATAGGGGCTGTGAGTTCACAAGTCCTTTGTTACAGGTGCACAAATCCTATCCTATGTATCTAGATTTCGAAAAGTCATGCAAAACACATTTGCACACCCGTGTTTCATAATCTGAGAACATACACACAACAATTTGATTAATCAAATCAAGTAGTGTTAACAGACACAAAAAAAATATATATGAGCGACTCTGCAGTCCTGACATCGGCAAGGAGCGTGTTCCACCTTTGCGGTGCCAAAACAGAGGGCAAACTGTTAACTGGGAAAACGACTTGCCTTATCTTGCCTAAACTTATCTCAACAAACAAACAAACAAATCTCTGCTGTCATCACTGCAGTGCGGTGTGGGCAGAGGCTATAAGAGAAGACTCACAAGGGACTCTACAGTGAGGTCAGCCAACATTGGCTGTTTGAGCCAATCCAAAATTACACAAGTAAGCACACTTACGTTCCCCAGATGAAAATTTGGCCGCCAGCTGACTGTCCGGAAACAATACACTGAAGAGTTCACTAACATCCTCACACAATATAAAAGTGTAAGTTTGCAAATTTTAATGCCCACAATTCCTCTGCCCTTAAAAATGATTTTCTAGTAATATTGGAGATAGTGCCTTGTCTTGGACTGGGCCTCATGATGGAGGAGAAACTAGTGGAGCTTAAAGTGGGCACAACGTTGGTCGAGGTCGGGGGTGAGAAAAAGCTGGTGATGGTGCTGGAGCCTTCAGGCACAGCCACAACTGCTTGGTGCCTTTAACATGCCCAGTCAGCGCTGCCTCTCCCATGTTAGAAATGTGTATTGTTTGGTTTGTGTCTTGGGTCCTGTTCCTTCTCAAGCCACATCTTGTATTTATCCAATTGGAGCCAGGCACATTACATTGACACTTTCCTGACGTTTAAAATAATCTGCTTACATGACTTGTAGGCCTATCACCTCAGGCAGTGTCAAGCTTATTCCACTTAACAGGAACTGAACTAATAAATCAAAAAACCTTCAATGCTCGCCTTGTCTTGCCTCAACTTATCTCAAAAAACTTCTCTGCTGTTATCACTTCAGTGCGGTGTGGGCAGAGGGGTGTGGTTAGGGTCGGCTATAAGAGAAGACTCACAGGGGGTCTCTTGATGAACTGACAGATGATATGCGTGTGGCTCTTATGCTGTGTTCTGTAAAGACATGATCATTCCTAGCAAAACTGTAAAAATGTATCCAAACAATAAGTCAGCCAAATGCAGAATGGTTCGCCATTAATCCCAATAGAGAGATGATGATTTCAAAATGCAAAAGCAACGTTCAATCTGCTTTATTCTATACTTTAGGGAATTCACTTTAAATACACTATGTTAGAAATGTAAATTATATGTTTTCAACTGCTGAGAGGTAGCAGCAGTGGATTAGTATAAGCCCCCGAACGCCAGCGACCAGGGTTCAACTCTCGTCTGTCCATCATCATCATGCCTTTTACCCCATCTATGCTATGGGTTGACTTTCTATTCACAAAGTCAGCCTCATGTTCCCCTAAAAGTGCATTGATGGGGACATGTGTACAGCCAATTGCACCTTGGGGAATTTTGGGGAGCCTATAAATGGATTAGAGAACTGTAGAATGTTATAAAATGAAAACATGTAATACTCTCCCCTGGCCATAATTCCATAACCTTTAGTGAATATGCATTCCATATGACATAAGAATTGGGACTTTTTAAGCTGTACATAACTGCACATAACTTGGGAAATTAACCCTGCATACAGAAATTCAAGACTGACGTGCTACCTCCAGTCTTCTACTCTCTCACGGAGGCAGAGGTTTTCTTTTCCCTGAAAGTGTATTAAATCTTTCTGTAGGGGCCAAAATGCATATTTAGTCTGTTTGTTTATTATTGTTTTTTTTAAAGGTTTACACGGTTTTTGGTTCATGTCACTTCCATTAAATTGACACATGGGTGTGGTTTAATCTATATACCTGGGCACTGGGATCGGCGGGGGGTAAGAGACAAAGGGGGTTAGTGGCGCTCCTGAGTATATTTTCTGTTTACCGTCTAAACAACCGTCAACCCTCATTAACGTTGTCATCTTCATCGCCTTATCTTTTATTTATTTATTTTCATTACCCTCTAGATGTTTTTCATTCATTAGTTGTTATTCGATCTTCCATAATAAATTCTAAAACTATAATCATCACTGGACTTCCTTGAAGGACGGGTAACTGCCTTGGAGCCCACCTAAGCCTCTAAGCGGCCTGTATAGGAAAACTGTCGCTACACTTTCCTTGACGGTTTTACTGGGCAAAAAGCTAAGAAACACCAAAAACATATTTAGCAATCTATTGAGCACAGCTACAACTTTGCGAATAGCACGGAACACCATCATTTTGCAATGATTTACTGAATCACCAACTGCATGCAAATATGTACCCGTTGCAAAAAATCACAGCATTGCCTACATAAGGTCCAACAAGGATGATCAAATAGTGAATACCCTCTGATGAGAACCTGTATCTCTCATAAAGAATATTCTCAGGCAATGGCAAGAAAGACTCTCTGTCTCCGGAGAGACCCCTGTACGATGCAGGCTCCGAGGTCCACGGGAACACCCACAAATAGTGATGCCATCGTCAAAGGAGGGGCTAGGATGCTGCACTTAGCTTTAAGTAGCCGATCTCACCCGGAAGTCTTAGCTGATAACCTCCTTTAGACCAGGTTTGACCAGGCAGCATAAGTCACCATGGGTGATACAGAGACGCTAAACGAGAGCGACTTTCATCTCACAGCTAACCCAGGCTTTGAGCACAACATACCTAGCTAACCCACTAATCCAGGTTTAGTATACCCCACTGGCATCAATCAGCCCTTGTTGATGTGTGGTAATGTGAAATGATACAGGTTGGGACTGTTAACGTTATTTTACAGTTATGAAAGGGAGTCTTGGCTTTCATTCAGCAAATGAAAGCAAATAAAGAGTCTATCAGTACGGAGTTGTTGCGGTCCTTGTCACAGCAGGTATAATAAACAGGGTCTGAAGGTCCTACTAACTTCAGATTCCTGCTCGGCACAGACATGCCCATGACGCAAGCCTAGGCTGCTGGCAACATGCTTGAAATCATCTATTAATCTTGATGTTTGCTTTATACTTTCGCAAAGAAGAGGTCAGAGTGAGGGTTAAAACTTCCTTACACCCTGGGAAACACATTTTAGCTATATACTAAACCCTCGTCACTGCATGCCCAGGAATGTGGGGTGGGAGTGGATCAATTACTTAATGGGCATAGGTAGTTGTGGCAGGACACACTAGTCATGTGCGGGGGCACATCAGAGCAGCTATTGGGATGGCTAACGCTGTCCAATCAAACACGCATGCCCTAAACGGATAAGACGGTCAATTTAAGACCTTCCATCTCTAACACTGAGCAGAATTTCTCCCACCACCACCCAGGCCCCCACCTGCTATGGTTCTGCTCTGTCTTGCATGTAACCTACACGATGGGCTGAGATATCTGATGTACCCCATGGGGGATTGTACAGTCTCCCTGTTGTCATGCTGGTGTGCTGTTGGTATTCTGTAGCTGACAGCTGTAGGTCATGCTTTAAATCCTACAGCAGGGAGCACAAGAGAAGAGGGGAACCATACCGCCAAACTAATTTGTATTACTGAATCATGAAAGAAATGGTTAGAAGGTTTGATTATTCAAATAGGTTCATTTATATGTCTAAACACATGAGTTTCAGCTTGTGGCAGAAAATGGGCAGGTTTTGGTATCGATATTTTTTTCCTTACTTCTCTTCGTTATATGTGTGAGATATTTGTTAGAGCCCCTTGTTGGTTTTTGTTTTTACGAATGGCAATTTCCGTATTTTACCTTGGATAAGACGCTATGGGATAAGGATAAGCTCTTATTTTTAAGTGCCAGGACATACAACACACATGACTCCTGCAGGATGTGGCAGGGAATCAGGCTATCACGAATTACAAGCACACAGATGTCACCTCATACACCACCTGGCCGGATAAACTAAATTCCCCGTTTGATACCCACCAGCAGAACACCATGCCAGCATTACCATCACCTATATCTATCTTTATCTGGGAAAACAACTTGCCTGATCTTGTCTAAACTTATAGGCAGAGGGGTGGGTGTGGCACCTTTGCGGTGCCAAAGGCCAAACTGTTAACTGGTAAAACAACTTGTCTTATCTTGCCTAAACTTATTGGCAGAGGGGCAGGTGTGGGCAGAGGGGCGGGGTTAGGGTCGGCTATAAGAGAAGACTCACGAGGGGCTCTACAGTGAAGTCAGATCCGTACTGACGATTCCATCAGCTCCTGGAAAACCGAGAAAGACCAGAGCGGAGCCACCAGGACAGGTAAGGATCCGGGGAGTTCTAACCGGGATATATGGGATTTTGAACTCTTGGTAATCGTGATGGCATTTCTCACTAGTTTCTGAATTTCAACAAACTAAACAATCAATCAATTCAAGATCCCATGACATGCCACCAGGTGTGATGTGATTAGCCGTTACAAGCCGTTTGGGAAATCTGTCTGTAATGACATCACAGTTGGGCGTGTCCACCTAGATGGTGGACAAGCCCATGGTTAACAGCTAATCACAACATGCTTAGTGGCATGTCATGGGACCTTTAATGTAGAAAATAATCAGCAGAATAATCCATAATGAAAATAATCATTAGTTGCAGTTTGAAACAAAATAGTCCAGAATGAACTCCACCTCAACCAACAACAGTAAAATCCTGCATTTAATTTGCTGTCGTTTTGCTTGCATTTTTTGGCACTAATATCCTGTAATATCCTGCAATATTACAACTTGCTCCTAGAAACTGCATCCTACCCTTTGTCGCATTTATAACATTGTGCAGTGTGCACACCTGTAGCTGTGTTTTCTCTGCTACCTCCTAGCCCTGTCTCATTAGCATCACTGAACCCTTACACTTATGGGGCACTATTTAGACGGTCTAAAACGCAAGTGTTTAAGTGCAAAACGGGAGGAGCTTTGTACGCGGTTCTATGGCGATGTTGCTATTATCACGGCGGATAAATTACTCTTGCGCCCGACGCAAATCTGGGTCGGCCTGAAACCCGTATGTGTGTTTTGGGCGTAACGTGCAATAAGCCAACGAGAGGTCCACCTCCCATCCCCTTTAAGAGCAGCGCGTTGGACTGGACGAGTTGATATTTTGAGAGCGCGTGAACAGTCTCCGCTGAGACAGATGCATGACCACATGAATTAAAAAATTCTAATGGCTCAGTTCAT
Source organism: Trisopterus esmarkii (assembly GCA_027123545.1). Taxonomy (NCBI): domain Eukaryota; kingdom Metazoa; phylum Chordata; class Actinopteri; order Gadiformes; family Gadidae; genus Trisopterus; species Trisopterus esmarkii. Next base: position 21,669,511 of record JAOPJL010000162.1, on the reverse strand, counting down.
GGCCAAATAAGAGGCCTAATTCACACATGGAATAGTGTTTTCTTCTCCAACTGCGGCGAAGACAATTTAACACAAGATATGCGGACGTGGTCCTGTGGCCGCAACTGTGGGTCTATTTAATGATATGCGGCAATACATTAACAAACATTGTTTGTTACCAGTATTGTATAAATGATCGTTACCGCCCTGTGTTCATAATATGCATGTGTCCCCCCGTTAATATTCATCGCCATGGACTGTGATATGCATTGTGTTTAGTTTGCGTGTGTTTAAACGGATGGGCGCGCACACACACACGCCAATTAAGCCTCACCCGCATTCATTCATTCTTTTAAACACTCACTCGTGGTAAAACTAACTTTACTTACGATCAAATACTCATCAATCCTAAAAGTTATGGGCTTTTACACGATGTCTGTGTCAAGAAAATATGCGTTTGCTGTACGGTGTTTGTTTTGCAGATGCGTTGATTTAATAGCCTAGTAGCCTACAAATGTAGCATGTGTGTGCGTGTGCGTTATTCGATGGCCTGGTAATGTTTATAATGTTTATAATGCTTATATATAAACATATATAATATAATATTCATAGTAATATTCATCCTATGTGTTTGTTTTTTACTGAAGCATATAAAATGGCGTGGTGCTAACGCCAACCCCTTTAATATTATTATATATAAGAATATATCATATTATTATTATTATATTATATTGTGTTATCGTATATATATACACCGCCAGCTTTGGTTGGCCATGCGTTTTCTCCCTTGGATCTTGTTCCTTAATTTCCTTTTACAGCTCAAAATGTCTGCATCTTTTGTAGAACATTTGGAGGATGCTTGACAATTGATGAACATTTCTGTTTCAGGTTATTCAACATGACTTTACTGCATACGGTCGGTGGAAACGGAGGCAAACTATTTGTTCTCACTGGCCATGACAATGGTGCCACCCTCAAGAAGATTGGAGTGGCCGTGGGCGGCTCGCAGATCAAAGCTGTGCGTGCAGAACTGACCGACGGGCGTAGGAATACCTTTGGGGTGGCAGACACTTTCATTGATTTTACGTTCAATCCCGGCGAGCGCATCACCATGCTGTCCCTGTGGGGGAACGGTATCGCGACCCGCCTGGGTGGCATCAAGTTCCAGACGAGCTCTGGACGCGAGTTCAATGTGCACATGAATAAGTGGCCGCTGAAGACCGAGTTCTCCGTCGATGTGGGGTCTGGGGTCTGCCTGGGGGTGCAGGGGAATTCTGGCTTAGAAATCGACCATATGGGATTCCTCTTCAAAATCGTCTGTGCTAAGCAACCTGACCTATCCCAGCGTGGCCACGTACACACCCCAGGTGAGTGCTGCTCTGTGTGGAAGGCCTGAGTCTGGATATGGCCGGATAGTGGAAGTGTTTCTTTATTAACTCTGAAAAGCAATTGAAATGGGATAATTTTCATGCATGAAAGCACCTGTTTTTGTAGTAGGTATAGTGTCCAGGACAGAAATTGGCACTTATTTTTCCTATTTCCTATCACTAACAAAAGCATGTGTTATCGCTATATTTCATAGGGCAGATTACTCTTATATATGAATCTATCAAATGTGTTTTAGAAAGCCCTCTTTATATCAGCAGTTGTCACAAGGTGCCTATTTTAAGAAGAATGAAGAAAGATTTGTTCTGATCAAATGCTTGTTAGCCCACTTTGCGTTCCATAAAGGACAACTTGATGAGTCCTGTCCACCGTATTACCATTCTAATTTGATATGGGGTTGCCAGTAATGTATTTTGTTTAATTACATTACGTCAATAAAGTAGTGACACTACTTAAATCTTTCAAATTTATTAAAGTGTTAAAGTTTAAATGTTAGACTAAATAAATAAGTTGATATTTTCTGTAGTTGTAAAGTATTAGTTTGTGTGTTGCCTAAACAATATGCATCTTTTGTGTGTGTTTTCTGTGTCTGTGTGTGGGGTATGTAGGTCAACAAAGAATACATCAAATCGGTGTCTTATTACAACAACACTACTGCGGACCAAGAGCAGAAGTGTTCGTACAGCAGATCTGTGAAAAAGTCCACCACCTGGAGCACCACCACTAAGATTGAGTCCACCGTCAGCATGTCTGTCAAAGCAGGGATCCCGGATCTGGTGGAGGTGTCCGGTGGGTTTAGCCTGACCGTGGGAGCGGAGCACTCCTCCTCAATGACCAAGGAAGAGACCATAACAGAATCAGATGAGGTCAAGGTGACGGTCCCGGCAGGAAAGACCGTGAGCGTTGAGTTGTCCGTGGGGCGAGCAGTCATCGACCTGGCCTACTCGGCCACAGTGAAGATCACCTGCCTGAATGGCAGCGAGCTGGTCTTCCCGTCCACCGGCAACTACAATGGTGTGGCTTACACTGCAGTGGATGTAAAAACCACTGAGTCTGATAAAGTTATGAATGTTGAATAAGATAAATCAACATCTTACTGTGCACAGTTTTAATATTGATTGCATAACACTGGTTTGATTGCTCATGAAGAGTCATGTGAACTTGCTAGGTGAATGACTGTCACAGATAAATAAATCATCATAAACCTGCTTGTGTTTCCATGTCCATCCTTAGAGCTTGTAAAACTAAATATGAAATGAGTCCGTCCAGCTAATCCCATTGTTGAACATTTCAGTTTAGTAAATCATCATTTCAGTTCAAATATTCAATATGCTGTTAATAATTTAGTTTTCCAGTCCAACAGCCTGGAAAGATAGTACATTTCTGCACACTTCCAGTCAGATGCTAATTGCTTTCAAAGTTGAGGTTTATGCTGAATGGCTTCAGTACACAAATGTGGGACATGCAATGCTCTAAATAGTGCCAAAGATAATTCATTACACAACTGTTCCAAAGCGACAGTATATTGCTAACAGAAAAACAGCCGAAGGCACAGCGTTAAAGGACATACCATGTTGGTTCTCTGACCTAGGGTGACCTCTGTCCCCAAAACACGGAAAGAGTTCACAGCAAGTGTTCAACGAGGAAGGAGAGATTTTAATATTTCATATTTGCAATATGTTCTACTTTAATCTTCATCCACTTGGGGGTAGGTTTATGTAACATATAAGTCAAGTGATATCTTCAATATTGACGTTATCATTACGGTATTAACAAAGACAGATGAACTTTTGCAGACATAACAGCCTAACACTTCCGACAATGGAAAGCTAATATTGTTTGGGGAGCTCTTCCCAACACAGTTGTAGATGTTCCCACAAATGTGTTGCTTTGTTTTCACCCTTCTGCCCAGTTCATCCCAAACTTAAACTTGAAGTGACAAGTAACTTTAATTTTTTTTAAGTGGTCTGAAACAAAAAAGTAGTTATCTGTGTGTGTGTGTGTGTGTGTGTGTGTGTGTGTGTGTGTATGTGTGTGTGTGTGTGTGTGTGTGTGTGTGTGTGT
>JAOPJL010000162.1:21592967-21605949 GCA_027123545.1 Trisopterus esmarkii | reverse complement strand
CCCCCCGGCCCCCAAACGAAAACCTTTTTTTTTTTTTTTTTTTTTTTTTCATCAGAGCTGCGTTTTAAATTAATATAACGTCAGCAAGGATATCCGTCTAACAGAAAAATTGTAATGATGCACACAACATTGCACTATTTGAACTATGTAACTAGTGATCTAGAAGGCAGAAGGCTGCTGACAGCATCACAGTGTTCACCACCACAGCTGGTCATTTTGGACTAGTAATATAGGTGCAGACAGCACAGAAATGACAATGTTTAAAAAGATCTTAAGTAGAACCGTTCTCTGCTGGTCAAACACATGGCGTAGGTGAGTCTGTTGCTGCTTCTCTAGAAACAAGCTTTTTCTAAGGGGAGGTCGGACAAAATCCTGTATCGTTTCTCGCCTTGAATCTGCGGATTGTTGCACTAGTGGTGTTTTGAGGAGGAAGCTTTGATCACTGTTGGGCTTTAGACTTAAAGTGGTCATCACACATAGTTTACTGGTCCAATCAATCAAGTATGTTGACAGAATTTCTTCTTTCTTCTCTCTCTCTCTGTCTCTGTCTCTGTCCCTCTCTGTCTCTCTCTAACTCTCTCTCTCTTTCTCTCTAATTCTGTCTCTTTCCTACTCTCTCTCTCTCTCTGTCTCTATCCAACAAAAGAAAACAACGCTTTCTCTGTATCTTCCTCTTTTTAATGTCCTATGTCCTTTACTTCACCACACACACACACACACACACACACACACACACACACATCTTGCCCCCCAGGTGGGGGACCAGATCATCGAGATCAACGGGGACGGCACGCGGGACATGAGCCATGCCCGCGCCATCGAGCTCATCAAGGCGGGGGGGCGCCGCGTGCGCCTGCTGCTCAAGAGAGGCTCGGGACAGGTGCCCGACTACGGTGAGCTCTAGACCCTCTCCTCGTTCCCTCTAGCTCTAGACCCTCTCCTCGTTACCTAACCCTAGCTCTAGACCCTCTCCTCGTTACCTCTAGCTCTAGACCCTCTCCTCGTTACCTAACCCTAGCTCTAGACCCTCTCCTCGTTACCTTCAGCTCTAGACCCTCTCCTCGTTACCTAACCCTAGCTCTATACCCCTCTGCTCCCACTCGTTAGCTTTAGCTCTAGACTCTACTCCCCACTCTTTAGCTTAAGCTCTAGCCTTAGCATTCCTTCATTTGAAAGCCTCCAGATCCCCTCTCCTCGTTACCTCTCCTTCACTCTCTGCTCTCCCTTCTGAATATTTCCCTATTTTTTACAAAATAACAATACTTCATTTTTAACGCTGCAGTAAAGTTTCTTGTGACAGTTTCAGAACATTGAAGAGAATGTTGTGGTTGTGTTTACTGGCTTGTTGCAAAGTGCCTAACGATATTTCATAGAAGGTTAATATATTGTAGATTCTAATACATTATCAGTTAATTACTACTGTGCTAATACGAAGAGGATAAGACAAACATCCACTTTAATCTATCAAATCAACTAAGTGTATATTTCTCTGTTTTAGGTTGTTAATAATGCAGATTTTATTGCGTTCTTCAAGGAAAGTAGACAACCAATTCTTTGAAACACTCTTTTATCCATCAATTCAAGTTACTTGTGTAGTTATCTAAAGTTTATTTTGGTAACAGCCCAAGTTTAATTATATGCTATCTAGAAATCAGGATGGTACTTTCTAGTAAATCACTTGCTTAAATAGTTATTGTTCATGGCTCAATCCATTTATAGAGGGTTTATTCCATTTACCCTAGAAACGATGGACTTAACTTCATCAATACCTGTAAGAACCTCCACGGGAACCCACTCCCTCTAGGGTCACCCCTCTTCTTTTTAAATACATGGTACATTCTTGTAGATGTTTTTACAATTTACTCAGTAAGTATGCTGCAGCTGTACTGTCAAATTAAACCTTGTTTTTTCCATGGTATTATCAGGCTCTTACCATATACCTTGTAAATGGTTATTCCGTTTTCATGCAATAAACATGTATGTTTTGCAATGTTACCAAGGAAAACATAACATTACATAACATTTTCCATGCAATATCTAGTTAGCATTGACTTTAATAGGCTACAGCTAGTGTCGCGTAAAGCACATCGTATTGATGTCTTCCACCGGCATTCTTTAATGTCATCATACTTTATCTTTCATAATGTCAAGGAAGGATGTTTCCTTTTCCCTGCAGAGAATATGGCTTGCTTAATCCTTAGAAGAAGAACTTCGGAGTTCACAAAACAGCATTAGGGATGCCGTAAATACCAAATGCCTCTTCTGGATTACACAGTCTCATTTTGGTGTATTTTTTAGTGTGAGAAAAGTTTCCACCATGGTGCCATCAGGTTGTGTGTTTGTGTCCAAACAGCCGATCAGCCTCCCAATGGGAACTAGGTGAACTACAGATGGTTCATCTGCCCCTGTAACGGCTGGGGAGCAACAGGGGAGATAGAACTCAAAAGTCTGGGTAGAAAGAATGGTCATACTAGAAGATAGGTCAGTACACAGGAAGACCAAGACGTAGTGGGACTCAACAAGCAGGAATCAGAACATCAGGAACCGTAATAATCCCTTAATGCTTTATATTATATATTATTTATAAGGACATGGAATGAAGATATCAATGAAGAGGGCGAGACATGACCGCCCCTATCCAAATAGTCCAAAGACGACCTGCCCGATGGACCTTATCTCCTGCTTTGTACTGTTACACGTCACCTTTATCTCCTGCTTTGTACTGTTACACGTCACCTTTATCTCCTGCTTTGTACTGTTACACGTCACCGTTATCTCCTGCTTTGTACTCTTGTAGAGCTAGAAGGATACACTTCTAAGCAGCTTTAATGTTTAATCCGTTGGGCACATGAAACGTATCTGTGATATTTAATTTTAGCTAGCCTATTATATAGGGCAGGGTACTTTGTGTTTCGCCTATCGTGTAGAAATATTGATATATCTTCGATATTGAATTTTGAATATTGAAATAACGAGGAGTTGTGCCGGCCAATGCTTGGTTTGAAAGCCTTGTACCCCACGGAGTGATGATTTTAGTTTTAGTTTGACGATATTCTCAAACAAGACAGGCCGTAGAAAAGGGAATATCCAGCTACTTAAAAATGTTGCAGAAAATACACGGTAAAAGTCTGTTTATTGCATAGCAAAGGAATAACAAGTCACAAGAGCCTGGTAATACCATGGAAACAAGCCTTCCTTTACAGGACACAGCTTACTAACCCATGAATGTATGGAAACATCTCGAAGATCGTACCCTGTACAGACTCTGAAGAACAAGTCCCGCCTCCGAGGCTCCGGTTCCCTCGGTCAAATGTCTATGTGAAATAACACGGGGTTTGAATGATCGTACATAACAGACTCTGGTGGTGGTGAGGAAGTAAAAGCTGCGTCACATTTTCAATTACAACCTTTTTCAATCTGGTTTCCACTTGGGTTTTGGATTGTCAGGGCCGTTAAAGTAGCAAACGAGTATGAATGCTAACCGGGAGCTAGTTACAATCTGAGCAGACTTTATACGTCATACTTGTTAGAGGGAGGAAGGAGTGCTTGCAACCAGTCACCACCTAAGGTGATGTTCATGTCACGCGTGATTTAATTTGTGGCTGACGAAGTTCAGCCTCTTTTCTCGATCATATAGAGGAATCAGAGTCGTTGTCTCATGTCTTCTCATTAGCTTTATTTAGCATGACCTTGAACAGGACAGTAACATCTTCAGAACTTCTAAACAACCTATCAAACATGAGGATTTCACACATGAACGAGCCACTGCCGGTGAAGACAAACTATGAAACATTGCCGTTGCAAAAAAGGTTGGTAGTTTCTAGGGTAAATCTAATACAATTCAATTCCATTAAATTCACTTTATTCATCCCGAGGGGCAATTTAAGGGGCAGCAGCAGAGTAGCTAAAAAAAGAGCCCAAAACAAACAGCATACACACTATACACACGCATAATCGACAAACACACCAGACAATCAAGCAACACACATGGCAACAACATTCAACACAAGGCAGTGTTGAGCGCTGAGGAGCTGACAGCCCTGGGGCGAGGCGGCCTGGGCCCACTGGGTCCCCCAGCCCGGCAGCAGTCTGAGGGACACGCCCTCTATAGCCCTGGGGCGAGGCGGCCTGGGCCCACTGGGTCCCACAGCCCTGGGGCGAGGCGGCCTCGGCCCACTGGGTCCCCCAGCCTGGCAGCAGTCTGAGGGACACGCCCTCTATAGCCCTGGGGCGAGGCGGCCTCGGCCCACTGGGTCCCCCAGCCTGGCAGCAGTCTGAGGGACACGCCCTCTATGAACAGGAGGAGCCATGAGCAACAACTATTAAAGACTATCAGACTCGTATTTTTGAAGAAAGTGCCATCTTATTTCCTGTATACATAATTTGATGTGGGCTGTTACAAACAAATCTTAGATAAGTACATTTTGACTTTAATTAACGGCTAATGGAGAAGGTGTTTCTAGGAAGTACGCGTCTATATCTTATGACAACCTAACAAAGTCACTACCACACGCCACTTGGTTGAGTGGATGGGTAATAGTTTTTTCTAGTATTTCAGCTCTAGTTTCTCTCTATTTACCTACTTATTTCAGCAGTAAATACCTGATAATATATTTATAATTTAGCATATATTTACCTGGTAAATAATTAATAATTAGGGGACTGTAAAAGGAACCAATTGACCGTGAGTCTCTTCATCCAGGACGGACACGGCAACACGGTGACAAAGTACGCCACCACAGGCCTTATTTTAAAAGTCCCAACTTTGTTACATTTTTTTTTGTCTTTGTTTTAGCCAGTACGCAATACTACACACTGTCAGGTGTGAGTGTTATCATCATCACCAGTGTGTATTTGCTTCAGTGAGTGGAACAAGTGCTGTAGTATTATTGCTATTAAAAAATGATGACCAACTAAACTATTATATCATCAGAATGTAGTCCTGGGCACACATCACTTCCTCCTACGATGCAGGCCGTAGGAGCAGCAGTAGAAATGCTTTCTAGGCCGTGTTGCCAACCAACTTGAGCCTAAGCTTTCTTGGGATTGTGGGATTTCCAAACTGAATAAATACCGCACATCAACACAGAAACGCTAATCCAATGCACCATTAAGCTGGTAGCACCATGTTGCAGTCTGTCTGTAATATCCATAGGGTTGCTAAGTGGGCCTTCATTCCCATTGGAGCAAGTCCTAAATGTCTGTGTAACCAATCAAGGTTCTCTGAACGGCCCGTAGTAACAACGACCCGTGGTATAGTTGTAGCGTGTTTATATAGCGTTATATAGCGTGTGTATATCTCACATACCACACCGTGGTGTTATACTGTCATGTAACCACTGCTTTACACATCCATACACACCCCTCAGCCAGAACACATGCACACACTCCTCACATCCACACACACTCCTCACGTCCACACACACTCCTCACGTCCACACACACTCCTCACACCTGGTTTTGTTTTGGCCTTTGTCATTATTCGCCGGGTACCCCGGGTTGCCAGATAGGAAACTCACTGGCACACACAGACAGCGTCTGCTGCCCATCAAAGCAAACAACCTGGATCAGCTGAGACTGCAGAGTCCACCGACCTCAGAGAACATGCTCCGTGGAAAAGGCCCACGAGCAGAGCTCAAACCAGGGTCCAGAGACCGCTGGGAGCCCACAGCTGCTTCGTCATTACAATCAATCAATAAGTTACACATGTATACATTAGCTGATCAACCCTGTGTGGGGCTTGTCGCTGTTCATTCTCAAAATTGCACTTGTCTCAAAATAAAAGTTATGTACATTATGAAATAATTCTACCCCCATTACCAATTCATATTTTGAATGTAATTAATCCTGTTATTAATAACAGAATCTGTGGCTTTTTCAATCCTGTTTTCTACCACCTCCGTCTCTGTCTCTGTCTCTCTCTCTCTCTCTCTCTCTGTACGTAAGTCTGTCCCTGATACCTGTCTGTTGGTTTAACCCGCTGCTTGGATTCTAATGATTAGAACAGAATTCTACTTGCCCTCTCTTAGGAATGGTACCTCCCAACCTGTCCATGTGCATGAAAGGTGACACATTAAGCTCCCCCTATTTCTTCCTAATGGGCCACTCTAAAGACACGGTTGGTGAACGCGCCGCATGCCTCTCTTCTTCTGGCTGTGCGTCAGTACTGTGCATGCAGTGTTGTGTTTGAAGATGTGTCTGTGTTCGCCTGTGAGTGTGTGCAAGCAAAACAAGCAATGACGTCTGAAGTGTATGTTGAGGTCAACCTTGTGTAATTTGAGGAAAACTGACAAGTGAAATACAGGTGATTTAATCAGCTCTGAGAGAACCCTCTGGTCTCCCAGTCCGACCCAGGGCTGTGTTGTGAGCACACCGTCAGTACAGCGTGAATGCATAGCTGTTCCTTAGTCCCCCAGGGCACAGTTAGGTTTTTGGGGTCACAGGCAAAGACTGTTGTGGGGCCCCTTCAACAACAGGCCACAGTGGTTCAATAAGTCTTTCCCTCCGGCTCCTTTTACTCCCTCCCTTCTGGTGAAAATAATAGATTTTCTATGGAATTGAGGCTTGAAACATGCACAATAATTACTGCAAAAGGCCCATGGTCATGAAAAGTGGAAAGAAAAAACAGCAAGGAATTTACAGAAACTATTCAATATACACCTCTCAAACTTTTTTGTCAAATTATCAAACATGAAAAAAAATAGGTAGTTGTTCTAGATTTCTTTCTCAGTATGTAAAATAGAGGACTTCAAAAATAGGAATGTCAGTTGGCTGGGCTCCTGGTGTAGAGTTAAACAGCCCAAGGTTCTGGTCAGGGGCCCACACCTCTCACTGTTAATGCCCTGGATACAGTGTTAATAGGCTGCGCTGTAAAGGACTTACGTATGCGAGGATGTAAAAGTACTGGAATAACTGGAATTCACAGATGAATGTGGATCATTCATCTTGCTAGTTAAACTAGCAGCAGTAAAACAATAACCTAGTTCAAATGACCCAGTTGACTTTATTTCAAGTTTATTCCCTTTACCTATAAATATTTCAAAACACTTCTAAGATAATACCAGCTGCCATTATTGGCACTTATGCTGTCAAGTACCTTTAAATCATAAATTATTCTGTATTTTAATTCACTGAATTAGCCTTGAATAAGCCTTGATGAAGTTGTCATGGCAACTGCTGTTCAATTGAGCAAGGAAGGACACCTGTGTTTGCTCTTTTATGGAATTGGTTCCAATCTCAAGAGGTGACTGAAAGTTTAGATGGTCCGGTGTGCCAGCGTGCACAGACTCCTGGTCAGGTCTGCCTCAGGTCTGCCCCAGGTCTGCCTCAGGTCTGCCCCAGGTCTGAAGGACCCGTCCCCCTCTCTATGCTGCATGATGTCCTGGCAATATGCGATAGGAAGTCTGCATCTCTGCCTCACATTCAACTGATTAGTTCTCTCTTTTAATGTGCATGGGTGCAACTGTTGAATGTTTTGGTGATTCTTCCCATGACAAATCATTTATGTGTCAATCAGGTTTAGCACAAAAGTTAAATGATTAGGGTTAGGGTTAGAGATGCTTAAATGTAGTAGTCATTTATTGTTGAAGTTATTGATGATTCAATGTTAGATATTGGAATAAGGTTGCTCAATTGTAGTTGTGAAGTGTGAGATGTTTGGTGTTGTAGGGTTTCTGTAGTAAGGATCATGGGAATAAGCGCCAGACCATGAAGCCCTTGCTGAGCGTGTTTCTGTGTTTGATTCCCGCGCTTCCTTCCCTGCGTTTCCCTGACAGACAGCAGCAGCCCCGGGGATCCCCTTCCTACAGCCCACCATGCCCTGCAGGAAGTGACCCTCCACCCCCGTCCTCCCACCCCGCTGTTCTCATCACATCCTGCCCCTGACATCCCCCACCAGCTCCCTCTAGAGGTCAGAGTGTGCATGGCAGGCCAGGCTCCACCGCTGACAGACCAGGGCTCCATGAGAGGGGCTTTGGGTGGCCGGTCCACCCAGCAGAGGTACACCATCAAGGGCCAAGGAGCCCCACAAGGGCCCCGGGAAGTGGAGGAAGGAACATGGGTCTGCCAGCCTGGGGCTCTGACACCCAGAGCCGTCCCCGGGAGAACCACCAACCCAAGAGTGCTGCAGAGGGACCCTAGCGCCCCCTGGTGTGAGAGTCAGGATCTGCAGAGTGCAGGCTCGGCCTGGCTGTGGGACTCATGTGTTCATGTGAGTGTGAATGGCGGTGCTCCTCCAGGCAATCTTCTTGACAGGCTGGAGCCAAGAGATTCGCTTCCCAAGGAAGGAGAACAGTCCAGTGGGATCAGCGGGCAGTGCTGCCCCTCTCGACGTGGGGAGGGTTCGACTGAGCACAGCTCCACTGCCTTCCCTGGACCCTGGAAGTCCCCTGGGCCTGACAGACTGCCTGGGACTCTAAGGTCCTGGACCTCCACAGTGAGCAGATAGACTGGATCTAGCTGGTTTGGACCAGATCAGACCGACTCTTTGTGTGCACGTCCCCTGCCGACAGGCATCTGGTTTGAAGTGAGGAGAATAAACTCTTCTGTCCATCTCAGCATGTTGGTTCAGCCTCTCCTTGACAAGTCATGTTCCTGTTTCGTTAGTTATTACGAGATGATAACACCGACCACCTTAAAAAGCAGAGGGACCTTCAAAGCTCCTGAAGAATACAGCCTACAGTGCTGATCCACACCTCCAACACCTGAGGTAGTCTACGATAATCACAGTTATGGATTTGTGAACCGCTTTCTGGTTCCGAAAATGCTACTTGCCTATGAGAGATATTTGAAACAAAACAATTGATCTTCTAGAAGTAAGGATGACAGATGGGCAGTAACGGCAGAACGACAGTAACAGAGGGTTCTGTTAACAAGACACATTAGATTTCACATGCCTACCAATATATCTTATACTGTAAATGTGAAAGTGAGTGGAAAATATGTACATTTTATCTACTCCAAAAATATGCCCATGTTCAGGTGTTTTTTAGCAGTTAGAAACACATTGTAAAGAGAAGAAATATTATTTTGAAATCCAAACGTCCATTGCCTTGTCTATATCTACATATCAACGACTGTGAAGTCACCATGTCACCACTAGGGGCGCCTCATAGTGCATGGACTCAAACCACCATGTTGGTACTGAGGATCTCTTGTTTAGCGCAACAATCTCAAGAGAATCTCCTTCATCGCACCTTCGGTTCATTAATGTACGAAAAATAGTTCTGGTCAGTTTAGTTCAATTTAGGAGTTGCTGAATAAAAGTTTGCTTTAGCTCAATCCATTACCTGTAAGTTCCATCAACCACTCATTCATGTAGACCCTCATGTACACATCTAAAGTCTGGTGTCTGCTAAACGGGGGCTGGGGGATGTGTCCACTTTCTATTCAACAGTTCTATGCCTTTTACTGTGCTACATGTACCACATCACTGTGGAAGAGAAGAGCAGAGGAGCGAACAGTTGGAGGTTTGGAGGTGGGGCAGAGTGCCTTACTTGAGCTAATGCAGAGCTGCTACCGTTGGGGTTCTGTTCACCTTCTTTTCTGTTTGATTTCAGACTTCTACACAGAGCAGGGGGGGGAACCTCCACCTGTGAAGCATGTGTCCGGTAGAGAAGCTGGTGGCACAGTGCCCCCCCCCCCCCCTATTGTTAGGAAGTGGCCAACATGTAGCCTTCAGTAATCGGTTCTAATGGAACCTAAGGTAACCTTCAGTCTAAATACAGGACTGTTGTCAAGCTTGTTATTTTGTTAGGTTACACAGAAGTCATACAAAACAGACAGAAAGTAATTGACAAGTAAGAAGAAATTATAACCAAATAGTTGAGTAGTCCATGTTAAGTTAAAATGTATTGTGAACGAACGGTTGTGAATCACACCAGCAGGGGTTTGTTAGTTAGAAGCATCAATGGCTCTTTGCTGGAGTTAAGACACGAAGCACTATCCTATCTGAATGGAATTTGTGAATGGAAATTTGTTTTAATAGTAGAAATGTCTTCAGTATACTTGGTGCAAATATATCAGCATTGGTGTCAATTGAGCCATTCCCATGAGGTCAACAGTTTTAGTTTATTGCATTTGAACAATGCATCCATTAGAATAACTTCCTTTGACCATCATAATGCATGCTACAGCTGAAATAGTCACTAGACAGTAACAACTCTCTTTTTGTTTTGTCAGTTAGATAATTGTTAAAGGAATGCCAGCCTATCAGAAACAAGGAAACATCGTAGCGCTGCATCATCACGGCGTCCGTCCGGTGAAGGTCACCAGGGGAACTGAAGGTCACCAGGGGAACCTTGGGTTCTTGCTTGGGTAGAGGAGCTGGCTTATATGCAAGTGGTTCGTTAGAGCTTATTTTGATGAGCTGTGAGGCTGACCTTTAGACTACCATGAACAAAAGTAGATCTTGTACAAATACAGTGAATCAAATGTATGTGGTGATTCCCAGTACATCCACATGATGTTACATTTAGTCTCAGTTGATATCCTCAGTCCCGACCTCCCTGACCTTCCACTTGCACATGAGCTCCTGGGCGTTGTATTTACCTCTGAGTGCAGGAGGGGGGGAGGCGCTCCAACGGGGGGCTTTTGTATGGAAAGACGAAATGTTGAGCAGTCCCAATTGAATCCAATATAACTGTGGTGTTGACCGTGTATTATCCACTCTGTACAGCTGTATTCCTACAGATATGCTTTACTGTATCATTGATACTGTAGTTTCAAAGACGTGAACAAATATTTTTATGAAAGGCGACAGTACGCATATATTACATTTTGCTAAAAAAAAAAAGATCTTGTTTACTGAAGGGTATTCTGAAATATTGTCAAATAAACTGTTGACATGGTGTAAAATATTCTCTGCAAGATTCTTTTAAAATGAACAAAATGGAGTCGATGTGTCTTAGAGTCGCTCTTCTCATGGCTTCAGGTGAAGGAGACGCAGTCACAACCACCATGGCAACAGGCTGAGGAATGGACCGGGATGTTGGCCTTATAGATATTCACTACCTTATTGTTATGATTTAATTAGTATAATATTATTACCTGGAAGACTCACGCTCACACAAATTCATTCAAACATGTAACACACCGGAAAAGGGGGAGAAATTATCACAGGATTGAGGAATGTGTGTCTGGTGGTCGCTGGTCAGCCCAGGACCCTCTGAGGTGTTATGAATGACAGAGGGACGGGCCCCTCCCCCTCCTGTTGACCCGGTTAATTTCCACTATTATCTCAAACATATGGCATAGATATCCTTCATTATTAAACCTTCATTATTTTCTACCATAATATTAGGTACAGTCAAGCACAAAGTAACTTAACCTCAGCAGACTCAATACCTTCATAATAAACAGTGCATAAAACCCATTACAGAAATCGAAATATGAAATTAATTTGCTAAATATATTGCAAAATGTACACACGTGACTTCATCGTTAATTATACTAAATGGCGGCTGCACTCGGCACGGTCATGGGTTGCTCAATGCTAACAAGCAGGCTAACCCTAACCCTACACTCCACAAATGCTGCTTAACATGCAGTTAAGAGAATGTGCTGACATTTTATTTTTTATGAATTAATATTATTACTCCACCCCCCTTCATGAAGTGCAGACATCTACAGGGCTCTCAAGTTTTGAGCTGCGTTCAGAGTGAGATTTTGTCTGCGGCGGGGGGGGGGGGTTTATTAACATGTGACTGCATACAAATGTGTCCACAGACATGGTGACTAATGTATGATAGTAAGCATTGTTGGCCCTTAACACTAATATTCAGAAACAACACTGCCTCAAAAGGCTATTGGCAAACACCAGTAGAGGCATATACTTTTCCTTGAACTTTTAAACGTTGCAAATGTGCAAAAACATAATTATATATTTATGTGGCATTCAGTCCAATGCTTAAAATATATCTGTGGCATTCAGTAGGCCAATGCTGTGGTAAAGTGTGTAAAGTATGACCAAGTGTTTCTTTCTGTTCGATAGAACTTCATCAATCCCCTGTGGGAGAAATTTGTTAATGTTTGTCCCTATAAAACAATAATGCCAAAAAATAAAATACAAAACATGACGGTAACTAAGTAAGTCAAACCGTCCAATCTGAAGGCTCTACTTAACCACTCCCCCACTCACTTCCACCAATGCAAAACGAACAGAACTGAGTAGGGGAGGGCTTAGCCTAAATAGTTTGTGAACGACCCAGAAAAACCCAACGCAAATTCAATGTGAACATGAATGAGGCTTTAATAAAATCCCAGACGATTTTGAAATTCCGCCACACATTTTATATTTTTATTTTTTTAGAAGTGTCTCAAAACGAGGGCATGCCCGGGCAAAAGAGGACGTCTTGTTACCCTACGTACGGGAAACTCATTTGATTCCTACCTGTTCTACTGTTAAATAGTGGCGCAAATTGGTGGGCGCTATCCTGGTAATTTCTCTGTGTAAGAAATACCAAGTGTGGCGTGTGAGCATGTGCATGGGTTGAATTGCGTGTCTCACGCCGAATGCGTGAGACATGCGTGAGAGTCCATTCTAGAAACAATAAACAGTAGACGTCAGGAAGTAGCCTGTACCTAACCCTAAACATCAGTAGACCTCAGGAAGTAGCCTGGACCTAACCCTAAACATCAGTAGGCCTGAGGAAGTAGCCTGACCCTCACCCTAACCCTAAACATCAGTAGACCTCAGGAAGTAGCCTTGACCTTTCCTATTAGTTAATGTCACTCTGAGGAGTGAACCAGCAGTGAGCCGTTCAGAGGAGTGAGGAGTGAACCAGCACTCAGTACGTTTACATGCACAGCTTAATTCTTAATTAATTTAAAGCCATAGCTCGACTCATCCTCATCGTCATCCGCTTATCTATTGGGTCGCGGGGGCAGCAGCTCCAGCAGGGGGCCCGAGACTTCCCTTTCCCGAGCCACATTGACCAGCTCTGACGGGGGGATCCCGAGGCGTTCCCAGGCCAGTGTTGAGATA
>JAOPJL010000162.1:21294731-21305235 GCA_027123545.1 Trisopterus esmarkii | reverse complement strand
TTTTATGCTGTACAGTAATTTACAAATGATACCTAAAGTACTTGATATTGTAATCTATTCTTGCTACATTCATACATTATGGCTGTGTGCTGAACCTACTTTGCATCTTCGTGATTTATACCACATACATTGTAGTGGGGTTGTTTATCGCCCGCAGCTATCGTTTGCAACGCTCACTATCTCTCACTGGCAAAACGTGAAAACTTATTTTCTGTCCTTTCCGAGACTTTTCGGTGCAACAAAACAACTATTTGGCATTTTTGCGTTTGAAAAAACGAGAAGTCTAAACTAGTCAACATATCATGGGGATATGTTTACACAAAGTTTGGTCGCGCTGCCTACCACTCGCGCAAGCGTAATAGGTCCTTCCCTTCCCTCCAATCGGAAACGGGCGGGCGGGGCAGCGAGCGCAATGCATTGTGGTAGTTGGAGGTTTTCTGAGGTTTTTCAGACCATAAAAAACACTCTATCTGCCTTTTCTCAGGCTAGGATGAACCGATTTTAAAAAAAATTGCACATTTATAATACATAGAATTCTTTACTTAATATAACCTTTGTATTTCCACCGGTGAACTATTTCTTTAACGATTGTGAGGAAAATCACAAGCTGCTCAGAAAACTACCTGAATGGATCGTACGCAAGTGGAGTCGTATTGTTGTAGAGGAGCTTGACACATCCGGCAGTAAACCAAAATCACCTTGCTCCGTCTGTAAAAGTGAAGCTCATAGCATCACCAAGTGTCCCACCTTCGCAGCCAAGAGTGGAGAAGACAAAAAGGCATTCATCCTAGAAAATCGGCTCTGCTATGGGTGCCTGAGAAAGGGGCACATGACCAAAGATTGTAAGAGGCGACATACTTGCAACATATGCAGCCGTCGTCACCCAACCTGCTTGCACGAAGACAGGAAACAAAGACCTGTGGAAGCAACAACGAATAGCTTCACTTCCACAGAAAACCATGCAAGCTTGGAAACGCACAAGGTCGTATCCCACACATCAACACAATGTGCTTCTGCTACCTCTAGTATCGTTCCGGTCCTTGTGTCTTCAACACAAGGGCCACACAGAGAAGTACTTACATATGCAATACTGGATACAGAGTGACTCAACGTTTGTCTTAGAAGATGTACTTGACAAACTGAACGTTGATGCCCAACCAGTAAAACTGAAACTTAGTACTATGACGGCTATTGACACAATCATATCTAGCAAGAACGTCCATGGTCTACAAGTTCGAGGACTGCACTCTAAGAACCACATCCACGTACAGCAGGCCTACAGCTGTGACTTTATCCCAGTGGACAAGTCTTACATCCCAACGAAGGAAACAGCATTACTGTGACCTCATCATAGACACTTGGCAGATAAGCTACCACCCCTTCAAGACTGTGATGTTGGGCTCCTGGTTGGATATGACTGTCCATCAGCACTAGCTCCTCTTTAGGTTATCATTGGTGACAAAAATCAACCGACACTAGGAGTTCTTGCCGCTTCAGGAAGGAAGCCGTAGCGATCATCTGTGATATCGAAAGAAGTTTTATCAGTTATTCGTCACTCCTGAATCCCGGAGTTATCTGAAATTCCTCTGGTGGAAAGGAGGAGATTTGGAGAAGGAACCACAGGAATACAGGATGGCGGTTTATCTCTTCGGAGACGCCTTGTCTCCAGGATGTGCCAAATTTGGCTTGAAACATCTGGCACGGCAACACAAAACTACCTATCCACTGGCATCAACATTTGTGGCGAAAAACTTTTATGTTGATGACAGGATAGTCAGCGTCCCATCAGTCGAGGAAGCCAAGAAACTGAGCACTGAATCTCAGGAGTTGTGCAAAAAAAGGAAGCCTATGTCTGCTTAGATCCCGCAGAAAGAGCAGCAACCATTGAACCTCTAGGACTGGATCCAACCCTATCAGAGCGTGCACTCGGCATTCAATGGTTGATTAAAACTGACACTTTCCCGACAGTGAGCCATTGGCTCAAAAGTCTCTCCAACTGTTTAGCTTTAGAAAAATTGACATATGCCTCCAAGGGGAAAATGAAAATTTTCTTTAAAGTGTGGGGACAATTTATGGGATTTCTTGAGAGCCACCACGTCAGGGGTTTGCTTGAGGCTTAGATTGACATTTCTGATGCAAGTGCAATATTTCCAAGCTTAACCTTGTATGGAAAGTGCAGGTTGTAATTACTTATACATCTTCTTCTTTTTTTTTCTCCTTACTATTATTTGCTTGTACTTTGTTTTTGTTTTTGTATTTGTATTTATTTTATATTTGTTTTATATGTGAATAATTATATTTGTCTGTATGTTGAAAATTTTGAAAACTCAATAAATATATAAAAAAAAACAAAAAAAAAGGGTTAGGGTTAGGACACTTTCAGCTTTAACATCAGCCTGAAATATCAGCCTTCAACCCGGAGTGGTTGCCTGTCGTTGCCTCTCTTTATGACCCACTTGGATTCATCGCTTCATTCAGCCTAACTGCGCATACTTCAAGAGCTGTGTCACAGAGGCATCGGATGGGATGATCAACTCCCAGAAGATATGAGGCCACGGTGGCAGGAGTGGATACATGGTCTTCACAAGTGGAAAGAGGTTTCAATTCTGAGATGTTACCACCCATAAGACTTCCATAACATTGTCAGAGTAGAGTTGCAACATTTTTTGGATGCCAGCTGCGTGGGATACGGTGCATGTTCTTACCTCAGGTACAAAAATGACAAGAATGAAGTCGATTGTAGTCTTGTGTTGGCAAGGGTTGTATCCCGAGACTAGAACTCGCGGCAGCTGTGGTTTCTACAAAAGTCAGTGTTATGTTAAAAGGTGAACTTAACATAAAGATTGATGAAGAGGCACTATGTGGACACCGCAGAAAACCTGGCTGATCATGCATCTCAAGGGCTTCATGCTTCAGACATTCATTCAACAAACTGGCTGCGAGGACCGAAGTTTCTCTGGGAGCGTGAATTACATCTAACACCCAGCGCTCCATCAGAATTACTCGTTGGTGATCCTGAAGTCAAGACAATTCAGGTGCTTGCAACAAAAGTCAAAAACTGCAATGACATCCTCAGGCGTCTGAGTCAGTTTAGGAGATTGAAACAGTCATCGCTCTAAAAGTCAAGCACCCAGTCATCTTACCAAATAACAGCCACATCACCAATCTGATTGTGTCCCATTTCCACACTAAGACATATTAGTGATTTTCACATGTCTGTACTCTAGAGCTGTTCATATCGAAATGCTCAAAGATTTGTCTTCAATGCTCCCTCTGACAGTCACGCAGGTGGTGTCTGGAATCTGGTCACGAACCGGTCACAAATATATCTTCTGAACTCGCAGTGTTCTGATGGCTCATAGAGAGCCCTGACCGCTGCCTTCCCTCCCGGCCGCTGCACTCCGGTAGAATATGGCGTGCTCCTGTTCCGTTTAGGCTATCCCATAGTCGTCATCAAAAATGAAATGAAAGACTTGAAGACGTTTTCTGCTTCACTCCACATAGCACAGATTAAAGAACTGTCTTGTGCTTCTCCATCTTCTATGTTGAGCTTTGTTGCTATCATGAATCTCCCAAAGTGCTTTTTCCAGCCAGAACATTCCGTCGGTTTATCAAAAGAAAAATTCTCTGGTGGGCTAAACGTCGCCATAATTCACAATCATAGTAAATATAGCCCACTTCTGATACCATGTAATAAATCAGGATATGTCCAAACAGATAGACTTGGTTGAGTGTCACTTTACGGCACTCATGCACACGTTATCTGTTGTAGAGCCGTATGTCTAGCGTAAACAGGTATAGCTACCTTTTGTTTGTTACGTCTCTGCCGTGCAAGATATAGTAACAGCGATACTATGAAATACATGATATCAATTCATGGAAAATCCATCCACAACTGTCACAAGAAAGGGATGAAATGGACCGAGAACTCCTGTGCCCCATTGCCACAAAAGGGTCCTCGGAAGAAATGAACATGTTGATTAGTAGCATCAACATGTATTTGTTTTATTGTACTTTGTCCTGTGTTTTCCACTGCTGCTGGGCTGTTGCAACAAAGATATGTGTCCTACGGGGGATTAATACAATTGTATCTAATCTAAAAAAGGTTGAGACAAAAGAAAGCAAAGCAGATTATTCGGCCTAGAACCACACACACCAACTGGCGGTTGTAGAGGAACATAGAGGAACATCCAGGACTACACCAAGAACAGCTCACCAAACAACCGTCCCAGCCACAACAACGTCATAATAGGTGGGAGGAGGGCAAAGCAAATCTATCAACCCAAAACAACCACACTCAACCACATCCCTCTACCCCGGGTGGATTATTAGAACTCTAGTTCTATGATTGTAGGCTACGCCGTCTAGGCTTCGCCTTATGGGCTAAGGTCAAGATGGGAGCGGAGCCCAATCAATGTACTCCTGCTGGACCCCAGTCACAAGACCTCAGTCACAGGGCACATCAGACTCAAGAACCCGGAATTCTGATCAAGAGAATAAAGCGAGTCTGTCATTTCTGACTCAACCCGTAATTCATAATCTATGAAAACCTTGCGATGCAGAACAACAAGGCTTCTCCTGTGTCCGCTGCCACTGGGGGCGGAGCTAGGAAAAAACCCGATCTGCCAACTGCGGAGAGCAGCAAGTAAGAGGAACCTCTGGCAGGCATAACAATGAACAGAGCATCTAATCGGCTTCACAAAGCAACAAAGCTCTGGTTGCCAGTGAACACGCAGAATGTGTGAAACTGGAACGAATGTCTGCGACATTGGATTAAAGTCCACACAAGCAATCATAACTTTCTCAATAAACGCAAAGCGTATAAGAGACAAGGATAACATTGATTAGAAATGGTCAGAGGACAGGATATTAAAGACACCGGTTACAAACTGTAACCAAAGACAGAATATCCGGTCAATCCCAGCGTAATGCTAGGTCACCACCGGGTGAAGCAACGTTGCGAATCCTAACTGCTCCGAGAGATGAGCCTAGCCAAGCCTGGCATCAACACTAGTGGTGGATTTCATGATTTGTTTGCTTGATTCAGTTCGCGTCGGTCAGTTCGGTAGGAAGAATCGTTCAGAATCGTTTGCTTGTTTGTTCACTCAGTCGCGTTTCCGGTAGCGTTCTCATTCTCAAACGAATCACGATCGTGCAGTGGTGCAAGCGGTCATCGATTAACACAACATTAACAAAGTTCCTTTCAGCTGAGGAGTGCTTCATGTTCAGAATCAGGATGTTGTTGCCCGGCTGCTCTGGTGACGTCTCAGTCCTCCAGTCTTCACCGCTAAACAGTCAGTGAACCAACGGAGCAACCAACTCAGTGAGACTCACGACTAGTGGGCGGAGCTGGAGTCGAGTCTGGAGAACGAACAAGACGAGTTCGTTCATGTTAAAGAGTCGGTCGTTCAAACTGATTTGTTCGCGAATGACCCATCACTAGTCCCACTACTAAAGGAAGCAAGGGGCTGTTTCTCCCTTAAAATCAACCCTTGAACACTAGCCAGCTCGGGAGCTGACTTGCAGCTTAAGGGCCCTAAAAGCAAGTGTTGTTAAGGGGAGAGAGACGGGACCGGGCCTCGGGAAGATGCAATGACAAATATTAATATTCATGAAATGTACAGCAGAACTGGAGATGCATGAATCAGTGATTGTTGTGTGATCGTGGCTATACTTATGTCATACATTTGCTATAATTGGCTTCAAATTCTCAAATTGACAGAATATTATACTTGCTCTATTAAACAACCATGTGGTTTTGCAGCAAAGTTCACATTGGGTCAGGTTCAGGCATCAACAACCTGACCAACACATAACCAGTGTCTTACTGTGGGCTCACCACCTGTCCTTCATGTATCACAGACACATGTAACCAGTGTCTTACTGTGGGCTCACCACCTGTCCTTCATGTATCACAGACACACATAACCAGTGTCTTACTGTGGGCTCACCACCTGTCCTACTTTAGGTCGTGCCAGCTGCAGATGATGCCCCAGCTGCACCAGATGCATCTGACGAACCAATGGAACACTGAACCCGCCCCCTTCAACCAGAAGTCAACCAATTATCTAGCTTCTAGTCTCTCCCTGATCATAGTTAGTCCTCTGGATTGGATGCGTTCTGTTGTTCTGTGCCACATATTACATGTCAATCAAACGCTCTCTGATAACATCTGGCTATGTTGATTTTTGTAAGGTTATGTACCATTCTACAATAAATAAACTTTCTGTATTGCGTTTGCCATTGAACAAATTAAATTTAATGTCAAAGCTCTGAACATTTAGTACTGTTTCCAGGGAAATGGATTCCTGGTAGGGCCATAAGAAAACAGACGTTCATTGAAACGTTTCCTTTATTTTACATTGGATGACAATGCAGGTTTATTTTACTCAAACTGACAGCTGTAGTAACACGTCCAATCTGACCAGATGGGTATGCACTAACTTACGCAGCAGGGTTAGGGTTGGGGGTAAATATTTCTAATGATAAATCAGACAGTAAATCATGCCTACAATGCTCTATACCTAGACTTAAGCCTGCTGTAAGTCAAATGGGTGTATGGTGCCACTATCAAAAATAAACCTTAGAGAAAGAAAAAAAGATTATAGATCTGTCTGACTTAATTGGCTGATGTAATCAATTCCATCTAGTATCTAAAAGACCCATGTGATCCCGTCCCCTAAAACATGCTGTAGTAGTAGGATCACCAACACAGTACTGTGCTTTTTGAACAGTCATTAAATTTGCACATGCTCTACTGTCGCACACTTGGGTCATGGTGATCTAAGTCCTTGCTTTTCAAGCATGATGAGTTGTCTGAAATGTATTTTACAGGTCGTTGTGTGGGTCTTTGCTGTCTGAATACTGCTGGTCTGCGTCCCAGCTTCTTCCACTGGTTGTATTTGGAATGGTTCTCATCTCTATATTATTTTCAGCATGAGGAAAGGTACGATCTCCTGATTGACATAACTGGGCTATATCTGTATACAGTAGTGTGCACTGTGATAGGCCAACTTTATTTCTAATTTTTAGTTGATCGACCATTGTGAGGATGGCATCAACGTTGATATCAATCGTGATCAAATAATATAAATACATCATTTAAAGGTTAGTAACATAATTCTTCCATATTGACAGTAGACGAATATTTACAACAGAAGTAGTGCGTCTTGGTAGCCTTATGAGTTACAGCAGTTTGGAATGTACAGTTTTGAGAAGGTTGACTCAGGACATGGAGAGACGCTGGAACACTGAACTAGGCAGCCCTGGCCCTTACAGCTGCGCCCTGGACCACATGGGGTCAACACTAACACATCCCCCTGGCTGTAGGCTGGAGCACCAGCTGCAGATGACACCTCCAGGCTCAGAGGGCTTCACAGGTTAGAGGAGGTAGGAGCTACTGTAGGTCACCAGGGTCCTCAGTGCGAGTCCTTCTTGCCTCTCCTTCTTGTCCTCCGTCTGACATGGACGGAGCCTGCTGCAGCAGGAGTGTCTGCTGCTGCAGGAGTGTCTGCTGCAGGAGTGTCTGCTGCAGGAGTGTCTGCTGCTGCAGGAGTGTCTGCTGCTGCAGGAGTGTCTGCTGCAGGAGTGTCTTCTGGGCCCTCCAGGTCCTCCGCTGTCTCCGTGTGGAGCTCTGCTTCCTGTGGAGGCCTGTGTAGATCCTCCTCCTGAGGAACCTCCGGATCCTTCCCACCTTCTCTGCGCTGCGGTTTGAACACATCTACTGCTGCTGCTGCTGCTGCTGCCAGGAGAACATCCTCCCCCCCGTCCTCTGTGTGAGGTGTGTCCGTGCGGTCAGCCTCTGCCTTGTCCTCCACCTCCATGGAGACGCTGCTCTCCTCGGGGTCCTCTCCGTGCTCCAGGCCGTCTCCCGGCTCCGTCCTCTCAGCCTCCTGCTCTGCACGGGGGCTGCTGTGGGCTGCATGGTCATGGTGGTAAGGACAGCTCTGCTCGTAGTCCTTTGGATCACCTGATTAAACCACCGCAGACACAAGGCTGGGTCACTTGGCTTAATGCTACGTCATCTTCCTTTGGACATCACACAGACCGATGGTCATCACGCATACAATCATCTAGTATGGCATGACAATTAGAACCCAATCGTCCTGTAGGCCGGCCATCTTATACTTAAGGGATAATGTGTAGAATGCATTACGTCATTATTGGGACAATATGCCCTCCGCTTCGTGTCGGTGTCCTGTTCACCCTGAAGGGGCTTATTTTAGATAATGACGGGCGATGTTCTATACATTATCCCTCTTATTACGCGGCTACTTGCCAAAACGAAAAATTAACCATAGCCATTACCATTGGTAGTGTTGATCAGCAGAGAAATAGTCCGCCAAAGACATTGATGTCGCTTAGCAACCGAATCCACTGGGGTTGATAAGTTACCGGACTACTTGCGGAGTGATATGAAAGATGTGAAAAAAAATCCACTTTCCTTGACAGCGGTCATTATATGCTTAGCAACGGTCATTATTGAAAAATAATTCCCCACCAGCCCCGGGAAGGCCCAGGGAAGAGACCGGAGCGTTCCACAGCACGGAGAAGAGCCGTGTAATAATGTCTAATATAGGTTAGCTATAGGGGAAAAATACTAACTTAAAGCAAAGCACACCAGATGGGTGAAGTGTCTAGAAACATGGGCAGACATCAGGACCCTCTGCCCTGGGTGAGCTACCTCCACAGTGGTGCTGGTGCTCTGTGGGCTGTGGGGCCACCAGGTGGCCCTCCTGCATGGCCCTGGTGATCTCCCTCAGCTGAAGCAGGAGGCTCTCCTCCTGGTCAGCACTCACCCCCTTCACCCTGTGGGGAGGAGGACCAATCAGAACCCATCACCACATCACACTGGGCCTCATGCAGCGTCTTCCTTTTGTGATTGCGTCGTCCAACAGTTTTCCACCTCAGATTCAGAAAACGGTTGCAAACTGTTTGACATTGAAGTGGTTCTGAGCTACAGGCAGCACAGGTTGACGCTGCATTAAGGACTGTTTCCACCCTGTGGTGAGCCCACGCAGACCTCCAGCCAACACCAGCCTACTCTCTTACATAAAGAACCTGAGCATGTTGGCACTCTGAGCTGATCCCAGTGATGTTGGCAGCAAAAGGATAAAGACTAATTATTATGCTTATTCTTATCAATGCTATTTTGATCATTATTATTGTTGTATAATCGACAAACAGCCTAATAATAATACATGATACATAAAAATTTGATCAAATCCACTCTGAAGTCTAGTGTGAAAGTAGGATCGATGAAGGGCATTGTCGTCATTATACAAGGGTTAGGGTGAGGTCAGGGGTCAGAGGTCAGGGACCTCCTCACCTGACCTCAGCCTCAGAGCTGAGGTGTGAGGTCAGGGGTCAGGGACCTCCTCACCTGACCTGGTGTGAGGTCAGGGGTCAGGGACCTCCTCACCTGACCTGGTGTGAGGTCAGGGGTCAGGGACCTCCTCACCTGTGTGGACCGAGGTTGACGTCCGACACGATGTTCTCCATCACCTGCTCCGTCTCCCTCAGCCGCTGCTGCAGCTGGTCCAGCTCAAAGTCGGCTGGACACACACACACACACACGCACACGCACACGCACACGCACACGCACACACACAAACCACACCAATGAAGAGGCTATAGTCAGTGGATCTCAAGACCTCCACAGATACATTTTAAAGGGAGTAGCTATTCAGTCAAAGCTGACTCACGTTTCATTTAAGAATTACACCACCCTAGTAATTTAAGATGTTTTCTACCGTTTTATTAAAGGTAAGATGTATTATTTGAATGTAATTTGTTAGAATTGACTAAACCGTCCATGAGCGTTGGGTGAGTGAGTGAAATGTGTTAATATCTGTTTCTGAGTTGAACCTGCCTCCGTATGAGACACTGCCAATGCCAATCCCAGGGCTCATATCTGACCAATCAGGGCTTCTCTCCTGTCAGTGGTTGGGGGAATCCATTTTGCCTGTCAATCAAAGTTGTGTGATGCACAAACAGGTCTGAATGACAGAGGAGCCCAGGGGAGCAGAGAGGTGTGCCACGCTGGTTGGGTTGTTTGGTTTCTAAAGCTTGCTCTCTCTCTCTTTAAAATGCTCCCATCTGACCGACAGCAGCGTTCAAATGAGCATCAGTGACTTCCTGCTTCAGTCCAACATGTCCCGCGGGCGGGATACTCACTGATCTTCCTCTTGGTGTTCTCCGATTTGATTGGAGGGAACCGGCTCTCTGTGGGGGTGCTGCTTCCCTTTGACGTGATCTGAGACACAAACAGTTATTACAAGTTATTCAAATGAACCCAATTCAGAAAGCTGATTCTGTTCTGTTGCCATGACCCATCATATAAGATCCATCATATAAGATCCATCATATAAGATCCATCATATAAGATCCATCATATTAGATCCATCATATAAGATCCATCATATTAAATCCATCATATAAGATCCATCATATAAGATCCATCATATAAGATCCATCATATTAGATCCATCATATAAGATCCATC
>JAOPJL010000162.1:21251555-21264627 GCA_027123545.1 Trisopterus esmarkii | reverse complement strand
TCTGGGGCCCCCTGCTTGAGCTGCTGCCCCCGCGACCCGACCCCGGATAAGCGGATGAAAATGGATGGATGGATGGAATAAATAAATCAGGGGTGTTTAATGTTGAGACTAGCAGTTTTTTTGGTACTTTAGATTTATACATATGGCCGTCGATGCATGCTTTCCTCTTAAGCATCTAAATACCATGTGTGCGTACACATGGTATTTAACCCCTAAACCTGGCAGTGTTACTTTACTACTATATTATAATAATAATATTATACTGTATATTATTACAGTGCCTTAATAAAAACAGACCAATATGACCGGTGTGCACCTCAGTAAACCCCCCCCCCCCCCCCGCGCCCTTACCCCTCAGAGAGTCCTGGATCACCGCCGTCACCAGCCCCGGTCCGTATCTCCTCACGCCCGGTTCCCATGGCGACATGACGGTATCCCCGGGTACCAGCCGGCCTGAGGGGGCTCCCGTATGGGGGATCATGTCCAAGGAGCAGACGAGCTGCTGCTCGGAGACCGTAGAGGAGCCTTCTAGAAGCTCCAACTCAACCAGCCACAGTCCACGCCGACACTGGGGGTGGAGCAGGGGACACGGCCGTCACTCAGGGGGGGGCGACGGTGGTCCATAAGTCATTTTACTGAACGCTACACTTGTATATGGAGGATGAAATAAATACAGACACTTGCATTTCAGTCATCTCATGAAGACTAGGCTCAGTATCTAGTGGCTCGGGTGTTGGACCGAAAAACATGATTTAGAACCCAGCTGTAGGCAACCTCGAGAAAGAATGCCTCAATACCTGCTCATTAATGACATGGAACGCAGCTTGCTGTTCTAAGTCACTTCTAAATGACCTAGTCACTTGTGAACAGGTAGTACCTACCTGTTCACAAGTGACTTAGTACCTACCTGCTCATAAGTGACTTGATGCCTACCAACTCATAAGTGACTACAACCTACTTCTAGTATTGAGGTCCCCAGGTAGTAAAGTCCGTCCTGCTGCCTCCTGGCCAGCACCCGACAGCCGGGGAAATACCCCCTGCTGATTCTGCTGCTGTGTGGTGTCAGGTCACATGGCAGACAGGATGTGACCGGGTGGTTACCCAGACTGCACCTGGGGGACATATTTAAGGTCACCATTTGGTTTTTCTAACAATGCAGTTTGTGTAACTGTCACCAGGTGTGTCCCCATAACTGTAGCATACTGCCAAAATGTTCTTTAGCCTCTGAACTACCAACGATTTTTGGAGAATCGCTGCCTGAATTATGTAAACATCAACATAAACACATTTACGGGAAGGCCTTTATTTTACCACTAGCTGTGAGTATGATGAGTATGATCAGTGATCCTGTTTACTAATCTATCCATTTGTGACATCACAAGTGGGAGTGTGGCATGACCGGTGGGTCCGCCCAGTGGACTGAGGAGGTACGGTGTAGTAGCTTATCACCCTCTCAGCTTACGCTCATGCATACGCTCAGAGGTTGGCATTCCTGTGGTCGTGGTTTGAAAGATACCTCAGACAAGTTGAGCAGTTTGAACTGACCTGAACAACGGAGGAGAAGTGTGCTGGTTTGGGATGTGGATGGAAGGAGGGAAAGACGTCCCAGGACAGGAGCTGGGCACTGAGGTGAGGCTCTCAGTCATGTGGAATGGAACAACCTGTACACAGCCGGGACCAACACTGATGTTTAGGGCTTGTTGTTGTGAGTTTGCATAACTGCACCCTTTTCTTCAACATGGGATTCAAATAAGCCATAAGCTCAATCATCTTAGTCTAAATAAAACACACCTTCCCTGTCAGCGCCCCATCAGAGCCAACTGGAACCAGAAAACAGCTCCCTCTGGTGGCGAGGGCCGGACCCCGCAGGACCTCTTGTGCTGCGCTGTTGAACCAGGGGCTGGAATGATCCACCACATAGAAGAAGTTCACCGTCCGTCCATCTGTGAGGGTGGGCAGGGTGTGGAGGACCGCCTGTGTGTTGCACGGGAGGCGGGCTGTGACCAGATGGACGGCGTTGCAGTCGGGGTCCGTCAGCGCCGCGTGCAGGGCCGCCCGGAGGTCTCCTCCCGGGCCGCAGGTCAGGGAGTGGACCCAGGACAGAGCCTGGTACACGCTGCTGGGTGCGCAGGGGAGCATGGCCTGGGACCAGCGGTTCAGCTGAAACCAAAGCGTTACCGATATCATATGCTAGTCATATGCTCCTGGTGGGCTGAATCTGGGCAGGAAGGATGTACTGAGTCTGAGATTGAGGCTGGAATGGGCAGTGGTTACGATTCCTGGCTGAAAGGTTCTGGGTTCAAATCCCAAGGCCCACATTCTACGTCTAGGCTTCCTTGAGCAAGTAGGACTACATGGGCGAGGGGCCTGGAAAGTTTTTACACTTCCAAGTATGACCGCCGTATGCCCGCCTTTTCCCGGCGTGGTCCGTGCGTTAACCCTGACTGGGGTAATAGACCGGCCTGAGCTCCCACCCCAACGCCCCGTCTAGGACCCTCCACATATCGGCGGTTTCATTTTGATGTAAATGTGATAAGACGGCTTTGCGGTCCAGGGGCGGGGCTTGGGTAGAGGTGTCGCTGCGTTGTCTCTACAACAGAGAGACAAGCAGCGATATCGACATGAGACGGTGAAATCCGCAAGCTGCTGATCATGTGAGAGCAGGCGATGCAGTTGCATTTAACAAAGAAGGGTAAAGATGGTGCGATCTACGAGAAAGACACAGAGGAACGTTCCTTAAGAGGCTTTTGTCGGGATATAAACAAGTGGTCAGCAAAATAAAGAATATGTTGGCATTTTTGCACCTGTAAATAGTTAATAGTGTTTGGAGCTTACACTACCCACATCCAGAAAGCTGTAGGGTCTGGCAACGAGTAATGAGAATGGCCCAACTCCAGGGGCGGCACCAAGCATGCATTTGAAAATATCACTGCACGAACACAAGGGGTGACATAGCTAGACCAGCGGAGTTAATCAATACTGTAGATAACGGCCCATTTCCACCAGAGGGTACAGGTCGCGTTTCCACCGCCAAAAGTGGGCGTGACCCGGACTGAGCTGTACTCGTCTCGCAGTACTCCTCCGTTGAGGTACTGAGACACCTGGACAACGCCGAAAGCTTTATTTATTGAAGAAAATGAGCTATACCGCACCCTCACTACTGAGCTGAAGCGTGCTGGGTCTGAAGCGTACCCGCCGGTGGAAATGCACCATAAGACTTGCTGCTTCAGAACGCTTTTGGCCTGCCCATATCAGATACACTGATGTTATTGGTTAATGTTCTGTTATGGCAATCGGGGAGTGAGTATATTGCTCGTTCCCAGAGTGACTTGCTGAGCAAATTCAAATTGCATATTGCTTTGTCATGGAAACATCTGTTCAATGGTAATGTTGGGTTTGTATAGCTGTTAACATGCAGAGATGATGATGATCAGGATCAAGTAGCCCATTCCACAATTCTACGGTATATTTTTTGGTCATTATGTTGTTGTGTCTTACTTTTTAAATATGAATGGGTAATTAAGTGAACTCCAGAAGGCTAAGGCCCAGTCCCATTTCGCTCCCCTTAACAAGAACACTTGCTTTGAGTGCCCTTATGGCGCATTTCCACCGACGGGTACGCTTCGGCCCAGCACGCCTCAGCCTAGTAGTGAGGGTGTGGTATAGCCCAGCTCAGTTACACCAGTACCCTGGTAGGGCGGGGTTTAAGCCGGACGGCGATAGCCACGGCAGCTACGTAAGCATCGTGATCTCATAGCAGCCCGACCCAGTGAAGCCTGCTAATACATCCAAGGAAATAGAAGAACACACACAATGAACAAAGAGCAACGATGGAGGACGTCCAAGAAGGACGGCAAACTTTTGCGCAACATTTTCTTCAATAAACTAAGCTTTCGCCGTAGTCCAGAAATACCTTGCGGGTACTGTGTTTTACTTTACGCGGTGGAAACGCAACCCCATGCCGCACCTTTGCAGACTGAACAGACCCGCACCCTGCAGTGGAAATGTGCCATTAGCTGCAAGTCAGCTCACGAGCTGGCTAGCGTTCAAGGGTTGATTTTAAGGGAAAATAGGCACTTCCCGTTGCTCCCCTAAGTATTGGGACACTCTACCGCTTTGCGGGAATGCGCAAACATTTAGGGTTAGGTTAGTCAAATCTAGGGGAATGGGGAGAATTGGGACAGTGCCTAAGACTGTTTCAAGACTGGACTTATGTTTCTGAAATACAGTACAACAAAAAAAAAAGCAGGAAGGACCTGCAGTCTATTGTTTATTTATTTTGGTGCATCCTCCATAACCTTAATACCCATCAGTGCAGGGCTGTACACAGACATGGTGA
Source organism: Trisopterus esmarkii (assembly GCA_027123545.1). Taxonomy (NCBI): domain Eukaryota; kingdom Metazoa; phylum Chordata; class Actinopteri; order Gadiformes; family Gadidae; genus Trisopterus; species Trisopterus esmarkii. Next base: position 21,260,288 of record JAOPJL010000162.1, on the reverse strand, counting down.
GGGGGCTCACCCTCGCCAAACACCCCACCCCCCAGCCCCCCACCTGGGCACCTACCTGCACCAGTGATCAAGTACATTGCACAGCATGATCATGATACTTATTTGACCACCACTTTTATCTCAAGGTGACACCAAGCAACCCTTCTAAAGAGACCTTGTCTACAGTCCTCAGTGCCCTCCAAACAGCGGCCATAAACATGTGTCTCGGATGGTTAATCAGATCGCAAACGTACCGCTGTGGAAAATCATACGTCACGGGTTGTAACACTTTAGCACCATTTTATTTTTTTAACCGAGGGGGACAAAAACACAATATCTTTGAGTGGTCCCTCTTTGTAGGGGATCACTTTCCTTTATATAATCCGTTCATTTTATTGAGCCATTGAGCTGACACTACAGGGCCCAGTGTGTCCTCACCTGGCTGACCCTACAGTGCCCAGTGTGTCCTCACCTGGCTGGAGATGAGGTTGAAGAGAGACTCTCGGTACGTGCAGCGGGCCAGCAGCGCCTGGACCAGCAGCTGCTTCACGGGGCCCAGGACTCCCTCCATGCTCTCACACGTGTCCAGCAAGAAGACCACGTTCTGCTCTCTGTGGCCCTTGAAGAACGGAACCATCTCCATGTTCACTTCAGGGGCCATAGTCTGCTGACACTGGTCCCCGTTTCAACCAGAACTTTCAGATCTTCTTCTTATGGAGATCTGAACTGGTTGATTTCAGGAACTGGGACATTTCTGACCAAACAGAAAATGGATTCAAGGGTTTTATTTAAGGAACAAACAGGAATGCTTTAAGAATCTGCTTTTTAGTACAAATAATAATCAGGGGTGCCCAATACTTTGGTAGTTTACGTGACATTCCAAAAAAAAAAATTTTATTCAAACAATTGATTATCCCTATGGCATTTACCACTTGATGGACGAAAATTGTCGGTCAGACTTTGACCAACGGTTTCAAAACCTAACCCTTGCATCAAAAATGTGTGCACTGTTTCAGCTGAACTCGTCTGCAGTGGAAGATGAGATGTTGACAGCACAAGCTGATACTGAGCCTACGTCCACGGCTCATGGACAATTTGAGACCTTACTCACAAAGGAAAAGTATCCAAACATCAGGAAATGTGCTACCTCCTTCACTGCGTTATTTGGTTCTACTTATTTATGCTAGTCAGCCTTTTCCCACATGAAGATTATTCTGTACAAATACACCACCATGACTACCAGCAGCTCCTGTCGGGACTATGAAGCCCTGGCTGACTCCATTCAGTGCAAAGCATCAGAGTAGGTCCTCTGAATATATTAATAAATATATGTTTAGCATTATTTAATGTAGGTAGATCATTTTGACCTTCTCATTTTCAAAGTAGATTGCAAGCTGAAAAAGTATAAAGGTAACCCCTTATAATCACTTAATATTCCATCAACAAATAATCCCATGTTTTAGGCAAAGTCGAGGTGCAAAATGTCTAACATTCAAAGATAAGGAAACCATGATGAGGCCAACTCCATTTTAATGCTTACCGTTTGACTGCTCTCCTTAATCAATCCCTGTTGGTCTTTCTGTCTCTGCGTCCCTCGGCCGTGACTCTGTTGTTGTGTTGTGTTGCCATAGTGATAAAAAGACTGGCTATTCTAGTGGCTGTCCGAGGGACCTGTTTACCAGCCCAGCAGGAATGAAGCTGTTCAATACCCGGCCACCTGGGGACTTCTTAAAGAGGTTATCTCATCTCAGCAGCTCGTCTATCAAAATACTCTACGAGCTCTCAAGTGGAAATTATGACGTGAGGGGGTATTCATGTGCAATATTCACGTCGACTTTTGGTATTTACCATAATTTCCATGGCACACGAAGGCACCACTAGTCCTGGTGGACTCCCAATCTTTAAGCTGGTAGTCAAACAAACCAGACTATCCTGCCCCAGTGTGCCCGCTCTGCTGCCCTTCTCCCGAGGGTCGGAGCGTCATGTCCTGTTACAACTCACATGGGAAATGTGTACATGAAATGTAAGAGAAAATAAGGAAATAACTTCTGAAGATGCATTGTTAAATTTAACCTAATTATTAAGCCCATGATTGTATTGTTTTTATTGTGCAAATTGTATGATTGACAGATTTTTCACATTCCTGATATACATGTAAAATAGATAAATAGTAGCCTACTATTAATACTTTTTGGGGGTTTTAACCCATCTTCCACTTGGTTTAACATGTTGCTTTCACTTTATAACATGTCACTTTATAACATGCCACTTTACCAGTCGACATCTGGATAAAAACGTCTGTTTACATTCTACATTCTACTTTTTACATTCCACATTTACATTTATTTAGTTTTGTATTTAGGTTTTTGTATTTAGGCTTTTATTATTATTATAATTCTTTTTTACTTATATTTACATATATATATATATTATTTTTATTATTTTATTACTGCACTGTTGGAGGAGCCCAAGACATAAGAATTTCATTGCCAGCGACTGCTCTGTAATTGTCGCGCATATGACGATAAAACCATCTTGAATCTTGAATCTTGCTTGTTATTATCTTCCCAGTGTAATAACTACAGAGCTGTGAGCCCTGTCTACACCGCATTACCCATGAGCCCGTTTTCACTGCATTACCCATGAGCCCCTCTGTCTTCACTGCATTACACATGAGCCCGTCTTCACTGCATTACACATGAACCCCTCTATCCTCGCTGCATTACCCATGAGCCTGTCTACACTGCATTACCCATGAGCCCGTCTTCACTGCATTACCCATGAGCCCGTCTACACTGCATTACACATGAGCCCGTCTTCACTGCATTACCCATGAGCCTGTCTACACTGCATTACCCATGAGCCCCTCTGTCTTCACTGCATTACACATGAGCCCGTCTACACTGCATTACCCATGAGCCCCTCTATCCTCACTGCATTACCCATGAGCCTGTCTACACTGCATTACCCATGAGCCCCTCTGTCATCACCGCATTACCCATGAGCCCCTCTGTCCTCACTGCATTGCCCATGCGCCCCTCTGTCTTAACTGCATTACCCATGAGCCCCTGTCTACACTGCATTACCCATGAGCCCGTGTCCTCGCTACATTACCCATGAGCCCCTCTGTCCTCACCGCATTACCCATGACCCCCTCTGTCTTCACTGCATTACCCATGAGCCCCTCTGTCTACACTGCATTACCCATGAGCCCCTGTGTCCTCACTGCATTGCCCATGCGCCCCTCTGTTTCCCATGCGACCTCGTTTTCAAGATGGATGCCGATTATTTCCAAAACCCTCTTGTTTACGTCAATGGATAATGACAAAACACGATGCCGTGGCACGTTAACACACATCAAACATCGGCATTCGATTAGTCAAACACCATCGCACGTGTCTGACTGTAGATCCCGACATTCTGGAGATAATAACAACCAATTCGCAGCCAAAACCCAGAAACAATACCAACAGCAACACGGAATGGCGTCCGTACAGGGGCCCCTGAACATGAATGACAGCAATACACCAACGAATAATAAATAATTGACGTCTGCCCTGGCCAATAGATGTGCGAGAAATTGTTAGTGGTACCAAAGTAACCAATCAGAGGGTTTGTTCAGAAGTGGGTGGGCCAGTGTTGTGTTGTAATTCATGTTCCGGGCGGCCAGTCGCCGCCGTTTCCTACCCTGGTGCATGGCGGTCGGACAGGAGGACTCTCGGAGGTTAGTGCAAAGTGTTTTTACCCAGTGTGCATTACTCTACCGCCGTCACCGGCGGTGGGACGGGACGGCTGGAGGGACTCCGCGGTGGAGTGAGGAGCACACGTCTGTTTGAATAAAGTCCTGTTGGTGGAGCCCCGCCGCTGATGTGAACATTAATGAGCGGATGGATCCCGGTTCTTGTTCTTCGTTCTCCTCCGTTCTGCGGAACGAGAGACTTCCGCGAACCCCAGATTGCGTTAGCGTACGTGTAGGGTCCTGTCTGACCCCCCGACGACCAGGGGTGATACGGACAGGTGGGATGTAAATACTGGGATCTAATACTTAGACTGATGAAACCCCGCCGCATGATGACTAACCGAGCTATCTGTTAGCATGTGGCTAACGCCTTCACTCTGACGTAACGTGGGACCGCCAGACGTTACATGGGGCTCCCACATGTTACATGGGGCTCCTACACGTTACATGGTGCTACCACACGTTACATGGGGCTCCTACACGTTACATGGTGCTACCACACGTTACATGGGGCTCCTACACGTTACATGGTACTACCAGACGTTACATGGGGCTTCTACACGTTACATGGTACTACCAGACGTTACATGGGGCTCCTACACATTACCTGGTGCTACCAGACGTTACATGGGGCTATAGACGTTACATGGGGCTTCTACACGTTACATGGGGCTATAGACGTTACATGGTGCTCCTACACGTTACATGGTGCTCCTACACGTTACATGGTGCTATAGACGTTACATGGTGCTCCTACACGTTACATGGGGATATAGACGTTACATGGGGCTACAGACGTTACATGGTGCTCCTACACATTACATGGGGATATAGACGTTACATGGTGCTCCTACACGTTACATGGGGCTATAGACGTTACATGGTGCTCCTACACGTTACATGGGGCTGCTAGACGTAACAAGTGTTTGACCCCATTCATTGTTCTGCGGCAGTCGGATGCTAGTAAAACAACAGAAAAAGTGGGGAATAGTAAAAGCAGCGTTTCCTCTGCCCCTCACCTGTGCCCCCCTGGGTACTTGGAGATATAGATGTACATCTTTATAGATGGATATCAATATAGATACATCACAAGATCGGTGTAAGTTATAGAGCAGCACAAAGGCAGATCTCACCAATGTATGATGGGGCTCTTGCAAAAAATACACTTTTAAAAGTCTTCTCTTCCAGTACTAGAAGTTGGGACCCTGGAGCTAAGGGTTCCCATACCACTTCAATGATCCCAAAATGAATGTCATACTTTTAATTTCAAATTGAATTGGACTAGTACCGGGGGACCGGTACTAGTCCAATTCATTTTGAATGAATTGAATTAGTTGAATTATACATTTCATTAGGATTGATGTGTCACCTTACGTTGTACATTGTGTGCTTTACTATATTCTCCTGTCCTCTTCCATGTGGTCCCAGCTAAAGCATGCTCTTGGCCCAGATAAACCGGGACTCTCACGGCATGGCAGAGTTTCACGATGCGGACGGGCAGCAGGTCACTCTCTGTCTGGCGGAGGCCGTGACGGTTGGAGGTGAGATCTTGAAACTCAATTAGCCTACTTTCTGACAAATACTCTTGGTACTCAAATCACATCTATACGAGGCCAGCCCCAGCTCATCCATGTTACGGTGGGGCAGCTGTCGGACTGATAGTAAAGGGATGGCCGCAGGCTGGAATGTTGGTCAAGTTTTGAAATGTGTATATTTGGATGATAATAATTGGTTAGTAGTACTGTAATTTTCTTATGGAAACGATAACCTGCACCAGGCCTAGTAGACCTGAACCAGACTGTTGGAGCTAGCAGGCGTTCTGTGTGTTCTGCAGATGGAGATCAGATGGAGAGCATGGACACGGTGAGCCTGCAGGCGGTCACTCTGGCCGACGGCTCCACTGCCTACATCCAGCACGACTCCAAGGCCTCCTTCTCCGACGGACACATCATGGACGGCCAGGTGATCCAGCTGGAGGACGGCTCGGCCGCCTACGTCCAGCATGTCTCTATGCCCAAAGCAGGTAAGGTCTGGGGCCTGGAGGGGCCGCTCACCGCCTCTGGGCCGGCCACAACCGGGAGTAGGGATGGATTTCATGATTTGTTTCCTTGTTTCAGTTTGCGTCGGTCAGTTTGCAAAGAAGAATCTTTCGGAACCGTTGCGGTCATTTCAGCTGGAGATATGGGATTTATAAAAAAAAAAAAAAATGATCAACAACTTTAAAAGCCATAAACCATTGGGTCATTTAACAGATCCCTCGTGACCCTTTGTTGCTCACTGGAAGTCAACCATTATAACCAGTAGACCGGGGGGTTTCAACCATTATAACCAGTAGACCGGGGGTTCAACCATTATAACCAGTAGACCGGGGGTTCAACCATTATAACCAGTAGACCGCGGGTTCAACCATTATAACCAGTAGACCGGGGGTTCAACCATTATAGGATTTTATTCTTAGTAGTACTGATTAATAAGATAATTGAAAATAATTAATTATAAATATAATTAAATGTATACATTTAATAAATAGTAAATATAGGACTTTTTTATAGGAATATTTTTTCTTTGTGCATTCCATCATGTGTTTTCCATGGTAATGTTTGTGAATGTTGTGTTTTCTAGATAAACACACAAGCTGCTTAGCAGACCTTCCTCTGGGACTGCTTTCCTCTGGCCAGGGCCTCATTGCACTAATACTATGTATTAGTGCTGTCAAGCCATTCCATTATTTAATCGCCATTAATGTCATAGTTAACTCGCAATTACACACACATCTTTATCTATTCTTAATATCTCTTGATTTATTTTTATCCCATTATTTTTTTCTCTCATTTTAATGCTCTTCCACTCACGGAAAAGTGGATGGGCTTGCTTTGTGCAAATATATATTTTTTATTGAAAACAACACTGCCATATAGTGTTCAATTTCACACTAACATTTTCACTGGGAGCAAATAATCTCTCACTCAATGTCACACCGTCCATCAATAAAAGGGGAAAAAAGGACGTTAATCCCCCGATAAAAAAAGTTTGCCGTTAAAATGGGCTTGTGTTAAAGACGTTAATAAGGCATTTAACTGACAGCACTACTATGTGTATATAGTAATACTTGTAAATATACTTTTGTTTAAGCAGTGGCACTCTCTCCTCAGTCACTGCATTTGTGTTCATCTTCCTCACCGTTTGTGTATGGGGTGGTCCCGACAAGCTCTGGGAAAAGCTTCATGACAATGTAGTCGTACAGCTTGAGTCAAAGGTTGAGATCCACTGCAGTAGACTTCCCTGCCTCCTTCTGACTACCCTAGTGCAAAGCTGGTAGAATGTTGGTAACCCATGGTTCATGTTGTAGGAGATGACGGCTTACACCTTGAAGACGGACAAGCAGTCCAGCTAGAGGACGGCACCACGGCCTACATCCACGCCCCTAAAGGTACCGGGATCTTTAGATCTTTAATCTCAATCAAACCAAAGATGCCCTCATCTTAAGAGAGGCGTCTTCACGGAACCCCAGGGGCCAAACCAAACCAGACCGGACGGTGTGCAGGGAAATGATACTAACCAGTCCTCCTGTACTAGCTATGTCCTTTAGTTAAGTACGTTGCTATGTTCACTTATTTAGTGCTGCTTTCCAATTAGTAATCACTTAAGTCAAGGATGATGTAACCCTGATGCCAAATATGGGCCTTCTTCCTTCAAATGACTCCTATTTAAGGAACACTGAAGGAGGCTAACGACTGCTGCCTATCTGTTGTCTAGGCCGGGTTCACTTCTCTAAAAAGGTCACGTTACATCTGTGGTGCAGTCTCTCCTAATACTGTCAACAGGAGGGGCATAGCTCTATGACAGCTCTCTCACCTGGTGACATAAAATAATAAATTAATAATTGTAATTACATTTCCAAGAATGGTTTATTTTATTTAAACAGTATATCGAATTTGGTTGCAGTTCCATTAGAATTCCACTGGGGGTGATCTATGAGTGCAGATTGAATGGGGGTCTATGGGGCTAGACGGCTAAATGTATCTTTCACCTGCTTGTCGTTGAAGGACTGGGGACTGATTACGACCAGAGACCCTCTTGATGGCATCTGAAGCTGAAGCATAATCAGAAACATTATCTTAAGGAGGACTTTCCGTCAAAGTTAATTGTTATATATTATATGTATATATATTATATATGCGGAAGTGCCAAAGTGACTCAGAACTCGTGTTAAGCAGGACCTCTGGCAGTGACGTCATCATCTTTTTGGAAGGATTTTTAGAACAGTTAAGTGAACTTGAAAAATGCAATATTCAGCTGAGGTTATTTTTTTACCCCCCCCCTCCTCCTTTTGAATGTGACTCTCAAATTACTTAAGAATTACACCCAGAGAAAAGTTTGTTCTGCGCTCACTGGCGAGCGCCCTCACATGGACAGAGATGTCGGTTCAGAAACCGGAAGGCACCAGATAGTGCCAGTTCTCTTCTTTAGACATTCTCTGCTATTACGTACATTGTTACTATTACTATTTTGTCTTTTTGGAGTCTCCTTACTCCAAACTGACTGAAGTTACCTCATCAGGTTAGCAACTTGCGCAAGATGTTTTCCTATAGGCTTTGGTCATTGGGGATGGAACTCAGAACCCTTCAGCTGATGATCAACATAGTTATGATGCTATCCGGCAGACTGCTAAGCTAAGCTAGCCTCCTGGACCCTTGTGTTGGCTGTGGCTCCTGTTTAAACCCGGCGGTTTCCCCCACCAGAGACGTATGAGCAGGGGGGGCTGCAGGAGGTGCAGCTGGAGGACGGTAGCACGGCCTACATCCAGCACACGGTGCACATGCCCCAGCCCAACACCATCCTGGCCATCCAGGCCGACGGCACCATCGCTGACCTGCAGGCCGAGGGCGGGGCCATGGACCCAGAGACCATCAGCGTGCTGGAGCAGTACACCACCAAGGTCTGTCTGTCTGTCTGTCTGTCTGTCTGTCTGTCTGTCTGTCTGTCTGTCTGTCTGTCTGTCTGTCTGTCTGTCT
>JAOPJL010000162.1:20891843-20907790 GCA_027123545.1 Trisopterus esmarkii | reverse complement strand
CCCCCCCCCCCCCCCCGCCCCCCCCCCCCCCCCCCCCCCCCCGCCCCCCCCCCCCCCCCCCGCGGGGGGGGGGGCGCCGCCCCCCACACAAACACCTTCAAACATAAACAGGAGCCTTCAAAATAATCAATTAAGTTTTGGGAGGCAAATCTAAAAGCAGTTTGTTTAAAATTTCTAGCATTCTTGGGATAAAATGCTGAGGCAGTCTTTCATTGTTTTCAGATTGTTTACTGCTCTGTGCACATTTCAGGGATAAAACCATTTGCAATGTGCTTGCTATTATCATTTTCAAATTGTGCATTGTTAAATTGTGCTGCTAAATGTTTAACATATAATGTCATGACAGTATGCCTAAAGGTGGGTGTAGAGTGTGTGTGGAGGATGGCTTAAGCAGCCTTACCTGACCCGAGTCAGACTGATTGGACTGTGGGGCTGGTTGAGGCTGCACACCTGTTGTGCATTGATGCACACAGGTTAAACCAGCCACCACTACACACACTCAATGAGATCTCCTACATGGCAGCATGGACCAACTGTTTGTTGTACCAGTGTCCTCAAACTCTACAATAAGCCTGTTTTCTCATCCGCATCCTGTCCTGGTTCTGGAGAAGCCCGGTTAAGGGCCCTAGGTGGTGCGTGGTGGTGACCTCGCTATAGTGGGGTTACTGGGGAATGTCAAAATGCATTTAGTTGGCATATATACTGGAAGGAAAAGGATTACAAGTAAAGACATGTGTGGTTGTTTTAGCGGTTTACTGACAGTCAGCATCTATTGAATTGAACTCTTGGCAGGAGAGTATTGTAGAGAAAGGAGAGGCTTGGAGGGCGGGCCAAGGGACACACTGAGAACAATAGAAAGGCCTTTCTGTGTGAGTATGGAGGTCACATGGAGGTCACATAACTAAGTCAAGACCAGCAGAATGATGCCTTACATTTCCTTTGTTATTAACTCTGATGTACCTCCACAGTTCATGATCTTCCGGACGTTTGTAGTGGACAGGATCTTCTTGCTGCGCAGGAAGTCTGCCAGCTGTCCTCCAATAGGAACCACGATGGTCATGACCATGTGGGGCAAGGCGGAGAGGATCCCCACCTGAGGACACACCCAGCAGGGAGCCCTGAGCGCCGGGGTACCGGTCGAATAGAACCAGAAGGGCTCTGCCACGCACCGAGCCTCATTTACACTGGTCATCAGCGGCGTCGGAGGGTTGTGCTCGTGATCACCACACAGGGGAGAGCTTTCCTCTTCACCCCAGAGAGACCACTTTGACTGGTCAGCTCTCAACACCATCTGAGACCAGTAGGAGGGGTGGGCCTACCTTGCTGATGGGGAAGCCAAAGACTTCCTCAAAATAGGCAGGTTGGCTGATGAGGAGCAGATAGAAGGTCCAGCTGCGGCAGAAGTTGGCCACGATGATGGCGTAGACGGGCATGGAGGTGAAGAACCTGCGCCACGGAGTCTTGAATTTCTGGGGAGGCAGACGGACGAGTCTCCGTGTGGATTAACAGTGCAGCTCTCGGTAGACTTGTATGGGCGTGTTTTTATGTCTATGTGCATGCATGTATGTGTGCTCAGTAAATAAGAGCTGGAATATGATCACGTTTCCACTGCACATATACCTACCTCAGTGATACTTAATTGGTTGAGCCTTTCTCCAATGGCGTCCTCAATGTATAACTTCTCCTCAGTGCTGATAGTTGGGTGGTCTGCGGGGCTACCATACGCCAGCAAGAGCCAAAAGACATACCATATGATGCCAAAAACACCTTTGGGGAAATGCAAAGCAAGGCATTCAGTTCTAAAGCCATTTTGTGAGTTAGTTGAGAGCGATTGAAGCCAGGCAGATCTTTCTAAATGAGCCAGGACCTGATCAAGGCCTCGAGAATGTCATTAACAAAGCAAAATGAAAGACGCATTACTTACCAGGCCCAGACAGGGAAAGGTTCATTTACAACGATTAATCACCCGATTAGATCAATAGCTAACAGCCTCAGCTATATTGAATCAGGACCCCTAAGGTGCATTCCATGCCCTCACTTTGTGGTTTTGATTAAGCTCCCAACCCAATTTAGTTAGTAATTGACCACAGACAGTTAAATTGTTAGTAAGCTGTGCACAATGTCTCAGATACCAGGACCGACACTACTAATTCAGATACAGATGCTACAGATACAGGAGTAACATTCCTTCTACAATCCATGTGTTCTGGAGTCCTGAGACATCTCACCGTAAATGTAGAAGACGGAGGGCCACCCCACGTACTGCACCAGTATCCCAGCCAGCGGCATGGCGATCACAGCCCCTGCATAGGATCCTGCAGGACATTGAACCCGTTACCAGGAGCAGCTGTAGAGCGGCTGTATCCTGGTGAGGCACTCAAAATCTACCAATATTCTAATTTGGTGATCCAAATGATAATCCGTGGATTTAGTATAAACTGCAGTATAGCAAAGCCCTCTATTAACAATGTCCGGATGGAAAATAAATGACACGAGGACGGACATTAGCAGAGCTGGTATTGAATAGAGTCTGTGTGAGAGTACTGTGTACTGTCATAAACAGAGAGGCTGTTTGATGTATTTTCTGTATTACAACAGGTCTACAAACACTTGTTGGGAGAAGGCCAGGGCAGAATGAGGGTGCTTTGGGACAGTGAGAAATCTGGCGATACATTTAGGTGAATAGAGGGGACAGTCCCTCTGATTGGACGGATCCGCGCTGTTCATTCAGGGGCAATGTCAAGAGGGTTTTGATGTGTCGGTTGTCATGGTATCAGTTTAATGTGTGAGATGAAATAGTTCATTTTTTGGGGGTTGAAAGGAGGCTGCATCTAGAAAACCAAATAAGAATGGCCAATCAAGCAAACACTTTTGTACAGAAACACGTTTATATAGAAGACCTGATGTCCCTGGCCTTCTCACTGTAGTACTTCAGAGGAGTGTTAAAGAAAGTGGTCACTGGGTTCCAGTTCACTGGGATCCAGTTCACTGGGATCCCCTTTCTCAGGACATTCTTAGACCTGCTCCTCCCTGCTCCTCACTGCTCCTCACTGCTCCTCACTGCTCCTCACTGCTCCTCACTGCTCCCTGTTGCTCCTGACTGCTCCTCACTGCTTCTCACTGCTCACTTACCACAGAAGGAGGTGGTGGCCAGTCGACTGCGTTCCAGAGGTGGAGCCCACTTGGCCCACATGCCGTGGCAGGCTGGGTATGTGACGCCCTGCAGGGACACACCGAGGCACCTTCAGATCTCCTTCAGTCAACCACCAGGTACATATCTACAGAAGGATCTATGAAGGACTGAAGTGCGGCCCAGGTGCTGCTGATTACCTCCACCAGTCCCTGCAGGATGCGGACGAACAGGACGCAGCCGTAGTGCGCCCTGGCCGCCGAGGGGATAAACATGTTGAGGATGGACGTCAGGAAGATGGCCGCTCCAAACACCCTGTGGGCACAACGGGACACTGCTGTTATGGAATCAGTACATATTTTAAGGTAGATAGGTGGAGCATCAATATTTAAGCCAATATCCTGAAATATGAACAATAACTATAAAAAAATGGAATACAATGGATTGATTCACTCAGCTTTTTTGATCTTAATAGATGGATTGTTGCCTAGAAATGAATCACGTCTCTGTAGCAACAAATAAAGTTGAAGAAAAGAGTCGAGGAATTGCAGGTCCCACTTGTGTTTAAGCATCCCTTGGATCTCAATGTTTCTGCCACATTACGTTCACCTCCTATCTCTGCTCTCCCCTCCTCCTTTTTTTCCGAAACAGCCTGTAAGTGACACTTGTAATATTCCAGTGGCTGGTGTTTCAGGGAAGGAATCAGACGCAAGATCTTTCATTATTAACTCTGTCAGTGGCGTGTCCTCTTTTCCTGTGAAGCTTTTATTACACGGCCTGCTATCAGCAGCATCGTCGCTGCCCACCACCATCAGCGTTAACCCTTTAATCACACAGCCTTCCCAAAGCGGCTCCGCAGCCCGCTGCTACAGCGGTCCAGTCATGGAAATAGAATAACAGTCGCACCTGTCACACATTTTTCATCAACACTAAACAAGTTTGCAGTTCCACCCAACATCTCTGCATGATTTCGAACATCTATACACCTCGCCCGCGGCTATGACCTGCTCCCTGGTGTTCTACCGTTAGTTATATAGAATAGTTTAGTAGCATATAGAAAAGTATATAGTATAGTTTATTATAGGGAGGACAGCAGGGTTGTGTTTCACCTGTTGGCAGCCAGCTTATTGGAGATGAACCCCCCTGGGATCTGAGTGACGATGTAACCCCAGAAGAAGGAGCCATGGATGAGTCCCACCGTCTCGGGGTCCCAGTTGAACTGGGCTTTCTAGAAGGGAGCGACAAGACACTGGGGCTCTTAGGGGTGGCAGTGTGTGTGTGGGTGTGTCTGTATCTTCCATCTTCATTCAACCACTTTAAAACGACTGTTTGACGGTCAACGTCTGGGGCTGGTACCTGCATCACCATGGTGCCGTTGATGTAGACGGTGCTGTTGTTCACCATCTCCACGATGGCCACTCCCAGGTTGCAGCGGATGCCGAAGGAGATGCAGAAGCCCAGGCCACTGAGGATGCCTACGATGTACCTCTTGGGGATCCCGCCACAGCTGCAGTCCAGCAGGGGGGGTTTATGGGGCGGGGCAGCCACGGGGCGCCCGTCCTCGTTCAGCTCAATGTTGTCTTCGTCCACGTTGGAGCCGTCCAGTTTCCTACGGAGAAGATACAGGGGCAGTCAGCCCACGCCCTAGTGACCACTGACATGTAAGGTAGGAGGTGTGACAGGAATACACCTGTGTTCACCCAAGACTCATTATATTAATTATGGTTCCTGGCCTACAGCCTCATAATTAACTTAATGAGCTCTCCTTAGAATTGGTGTAACTTTTTATTACATGCTATGTTTGTTTTGCTTCTGATTGTATGTTTTGTAGAACCTCATACATGAGAGGGATGTAGGAGATGAAAGTGTTTGCCTTGCTGGCATCAGAAACCTGAAGCAGATGTCATGATGCTGGGTCTCTAGAAGCATATTCACAAAGAACCTCACTCCCTGGATCAGAGTCCTTCACAAATATTCCGTCCAGTCCGGTTTCTTGACCACCAATTCAGATTTTATTAGTTTATTATTTATTTTTGTTTTCAAATGATTACTTTTACAGTAATTTGACATTTTCAAACAGAAAGAAATATGTGTATATTAAAACAATTCAACAATTCAACAATTAAACAACAATTAAAAACATCCCAATCCATCAAGAATTTGTGTTCCTTAAATATAAATAGTTTTTATTTGGTATTTTGATATCCATGATTGATCTTTGTAGAATAATAAATGTAACAGCTTTACTCTACAAATCAATCAATATTCCTGATATGTTAAAATGTTATTTAAGTGTAAGTTTACTTCCTTGTGTCTGTTATGCAGTCAGACATATACTGGATTTATCCAAACCCCTTTGATCAATGAACGGAAAGAAATGTTATATTAATATGTATTATATTTTATATATATATATATATATAAAAGTAAACACTATTTAATATTGAATATTATAATATTTTATATTAAATATTTAATATTTAATATTCCACCACAGTCCCGAGGTGTGGGTTATTTTAGTCTCGATTGTATCTACTTGGTAAGCAAAGGTACGCAGTGTGGTACGCACAGTGTGTACAAATGCTAAATCAATTTCCATTTAGTGAAAATTATTTTCTAAATATTGTGCTATTAGCTGTGTTTGTTGTAGCACTGTTGTAGATAAGGTCAGATAACAATGCTTATAACTATAAATAATAAATGACACAATGAATAAAGCTATTTTTATATTCTGGTAAACCTTAAATGTCGATGGTTGATTTGCTTTGCTATCAGTTTGATCTAGACCTAAACGTTCTGGGAAATACCACAATTCCAATCCCAGGTTAGATTGAAGTAAATGTTCCAAAGTGTTATTTTTAAATGCCAAAGTTATAACTAATATTGTCCACAATATTAGTTGTCCTCCTTGGAGTATCTGTCATATCTGTAATGTGCACAGTGAAAATGCTCCCTTGTAACCTGCAATATTTCACAGGAAATTAAGTACTGAGTACTTTGTTAATGAGTCTGTCTTCCCCGCGGTGCTTCGTGGTCGCTCCCATACTTAAATAAATATGTATCAGATATAAAATATGTACCAGCGTCTTAAAATATATAATATGTGATTACATCACTGGCATTGCAAGCTCAAGAATCAAATATTTATTTATCTTCAGGATCTCTGGTGCAGGAGAAGCCCAGGTTGCTGTTTGCATGGCTGGAGGTTATTTGACAACATATAGCGATCATCAGCTTGGCACCCTGTGCTAAATCACTTTTAAGCCTTTTTGTTTCTTTTTAGTAAAAGTTATTATATCAGGATAAAAAGCATCCATCCATAGACAACTACTTTAATTTATTATTATTTACTGTGCATGCATAGAATATCAATGTACATGCATTGTGCCTGGCCCATTCTATAATGAATGAATGCATGCAATGAATGAATGAATGGCAGTCATCCAGATGTGCGTGGCCGTCCGGCCCCTCCTCACCTCTGCAGGTTCCCCAGAGAGTCGCCCACCTCCTCCTTCCCCGGCTTCAGCACCCTCTCCTTCAGCGCTGTTAAACCACCAAACGACATCTTCTCCTTCTCTGCTTCTCTTCTCCTTTAATCACACAGTAGTCTCTCTCCCTCTCTCTCTCTACCAATTCCTACCTCTTCCTCAACTAGACTGCTGCTCTTTGGATGGAGAGGGAAAATAACTCTTCCTCTAGACGATGTTCCTCCTTATCCTCCTCATCCTCCTCAGAGGCGCTTGGTTCTGGAGCGTGGGTCCTCCTCCCTCCCTCTGGGTGCCCTGGACGGGAGCCGGGTGTCCCTCCCACACAGCCACGCGCGCTGGGGAGGAATACAGGTGGTGAGGACGGAGCCGGGGGGAGAGACACTATGCTATGGGTTTCTGTACTCCTCAATGTCCACAGGTTCGGGCAGGGAGAAGCTCTCTCTCTCTCTGTCAGCAGGAAGACATCCAAAGGGTTGGCTTCAAACACGGAGGAGAAAGACCCAAAAAATGACCTGGGAAAATGTGAAAGAAGAAAAAAAGTGTCAGGTTGTATTGACTGCGAGCGCTCGTATGAATGGACGTGTGATGTGTCCTCGTCGCTCCGCTCATGGCTTAGATGCAATACCTGGCCCCAGCTGCACTACCCCCCCCCCCCCCCACGCCTCCCCCTGCATGACCGCTGATCAGCTCGTAGGAACCACCCCTTTCTGGCTGGGCAGGTTCATCTGATACCAGTTCAGAGGATGAGAGATTAAATATGGATGAGGTTGAGGGGAGGCATTGAGGAGAGAGAGACAGGAGCATAATGACGGCTGCGGTGTCACGTGTGAGCAGGTGAAACGCAACACGTGGCCTTCGGGTTCCAGGTCCACCTGTCTCAACAGCACCCTGCCAAGGTTTCCACTCGCTAGACGTTGTCCCTGAACGCCAATCCCAGGGTTAGATATATCTCATAGTGATAGGGGGGAAGATGCCTTTTAATAACTGAAATATGTCAACATGCAGCCATGATGTAGTCCCTGAGGAGCCATGATGTAGTCACTGAGGAGCCATGATGTAAGGAGGGGACAGCATTCCCCACTGATTTCACTGAGGGGACAGCATTCCTCACTGATTTCACTGAGGGGACAGTATTCCTCACTGATTTCACTGAGGGGACAGCATTCCTCACTGATTTCACTGAGGGGATAGCATTCCTGGCTGAAACCCTCCTGGCCGCTTTACAGGGCCATTAAATATGCATTGTTTAAAATAAGTCAGATAATTGACATTTAGAAAATGTAAGGATTGCCTGGATGTTTGATCATGGAGCGGTTTAATTCTGAGAGTTGGCTATCGACCAAATGAGTTCTTCCACGAAGAGGCCAATGTTGAGTTAGATTCCTTTAAATATTGCAGGCCTACTACTGACACATATTTTGTGTAACAAGCAAAAACTGCTGGTTCTTTTAAAACCATAAGGCTTTAGATATTATAGAGATATTATATTGAGGAAATAACACATTTACAATAATAGCAGACACATTTTGGTGTACGGGACAGCTACTTAAAGACACATGTATCGCGCGGTTCTGATGAAAGCAAACAGTATGCAGAGGTCAAAGGTCAAGCGTCGAAAGCCGCTGTGCTGGAGAAACGAGGAGGCGAGTCACTGGGAAACGGCGCCATCTAGTGGTTTCATCGGGAAGTGACACACTGGGAAACGGCGCTGTCTACTGGTTTCACCGGGAACTGACACACTGGGAAACGGCGCCATCTACGGGTTTCACCGCGAAGTCCCATTGTAGGTCAACGGGTTCGTTCGTAACAGAGGCATCCCCACGATATCAGTCAGCGGCGGGCGGCGGGGACCGAGCAGGTAACCTTTAATCCGGTTCGTGCAAACTGCACTTCTGTTACTATTTCTGCAGTGTGCACCCTTATCTCTCCTCATCTATTTTATGGTTATTAAAAGTATCTGCCGTTGACAGAGGCAGCAGTGTCGGGGATGTGTTACAGTGTTGCCAGATTGGGCAGCCGCCCAATCGCGGGCGTGTGTGTGTAACTTAAAAGTTATTACGTCAATTCGGTTCATTCAGGTGTTTATTGTGATCGCCATTGGTCTTTTACATGCCTATTTTGAGTGTTGTGTGTTAATGTCATCTCACTGACTGTCAGTGTGTTCTTTACAGACCGTGTGAGGTTTGTGTGTGTGAGAGATAGATGAGAGGTTCCTTGTTTACCACATAACGTCATAGTTAAAAACCAGGTTGTTTAGGTGTGTATTCGTGTAGTTGCCATTGTAGCTATTGCAGAAGTATAGGATTAATCGGTTGTATTGGGACGGATTGTTGGTTAATTTGGGAGGTTTTTAGTCTATAGTTCGGCTTGGAATTGCCAATCGGATCTGGCAACCCTGGCAGTGGAAGTAGGTCAGTAGATCAGTGGAGCAGAGCCTGGAGCCTGGAGCCTGGAGCGGGCTCTGACACACTGCCCGGTCCGAGACACACCACGACTACCAGGACCACCAGCCGCTGGACCGGGTCTGGACCGGGTCTGTTTGAGGTGGACCCTGACCACGGTGGGACCCTAGAGGAGAGGAACGGACGGTAATGGTCCTAAGTTCAGCTCGTTAGCTTAGCATACGTAGCGTTAGGGTTGGGGTTAGGGTTCAGCCCGGCCCGCTGTCATGTAACGCGCTCTGTAACTTCATCAACCTTCATCAAAGTCACAACGTCAGGAAAACATCCACTCATGCTTTGATTTTGACTTTCCATGATGTCTCGCGATTCTGAAATGAAAAGTGATCGCCGACCTTGATATCACTTGATATCACTTGATATCACTTGATATTATAACATCAGTAGTCTGCTTTATGATCCACCAGATACCAGTACAGTCTACTGTTTATAAACCAGTACAGTCTGCTTTATGATCTACTATATACCAGTATAGTCTGCTGTTTATATACCAGTACAGTCTGCTGTTTATATACCAGTACAGTCTATAGTCTATAGTACGACTATACTGGTATATAGTAGATCATAAAATACACTGTACTGGTATATAAACAGAAGACTGTACTGGTATATACTGTATACAGTAGACTGCACTGGTATATAAACAGCAGAACTGTACTGGTATATATACCAGTACAGTCTGCTGTTTATATACCAGTACAGTCTGCTGTTTATATACCAGTACAGTCTGCTGTTTATATACCAGTATAGTCTGCTGTATACAGTACAGACTATTTTCAATCCACATGGTTTTTCATGACGAACGCTGGATGCCTTAACCCATGTTTAGCGAGTTATAGAGAGAATGGTCTTATTTGCTTTGATTACCAATAGGCGTATTTGTTTGAGTATAATGGTAATTCACATTATCAACTCAGGAAGTGAATGGATAAGTTTGATTGAATTGTGTCTTGGTTAAACAAATCTATTTCATTCATGTCACTGTTCTCTTTAATCCTCCAACAGTTTCTGGTTTTATGTTACAAGTGTGTATATTCCAAAAGAAAAAGTAGGTCAGGTTGGGAATGGCCGCTCTAGTTGTTTGGTAGATCTTTCCCTCCATTCTTCTAACATGCAAAACGGTTGTTGACACTATACAGTCTATGTTGACTTTGTTGACATGCCTTAAAATGAAAGGCTCATTTAGAGCAGATATGTTTATTAATTAATAGTAGACCGTGCTTGATATATTTTGACCAGGAGTATGGAAACAATAAGCCTATCTAGTGGTAAGGCTCATAATGCATAATAAGGATGCACCCATTGCCATTTCCTGGGCCGATTCCGATTCCCAGTGTGTCATGGAGTTTGTCCTGCCGATACCGAGTTCAGCCCATTCAGATATACATTTTTTAAACCACTTTACAGAATACAGAAAGATATGTATTTTTGAATATTTTCTTTTATAGAACGTTTTAACATAGAAATACTATCAGTTCACATCCAATATCCAACAAAAAATACAAAAACGAATTGCTATAAAATAGAACTGAATAAATAATGATATAAAAATACAAACTCAATTGTCATGATACATTTTTAAACATGCTGCTATGGAACATTATAACTTAATGTGTGACTCTTTTGAACAGATAATCGCTATAAAATAGAACTCAATAATGGTGTGGGAAATTCACACAAAGTTAAGTGACTTAAAGTCTAGTGTTATGGAACAACCATTTGGTCACATCCAATATCCAACTAAAAATACAAAAACAATTGTCATGATACATGATGCATGCATGATGCATTATGCTGCCTGGCAGCATAAAGATATCTCTCAGAACACACAAAGGCCTATTGCACTCACTCTTACATCAATGGAAAGTGTTTCCTCGAAACTCGCACTGGGGACGCGGTCCACTTGATAATTGGTTTGATCATGCTATAATTACCTTCTATCTCGTATTCAACAGTGTACACATGTCTTATTTAACTTACATAAGTGGTTAACATGAACACACGCCATTTACTGAATATATATTATGTTGTATAAAACCTGAGAATGAGGTGCAAATGACCAGAGCAGTGGGTCATGTAAGAACTGGTATTATGAGTGTACTGATGTGGACCAGGAGATGTTATGGAACAGAGAGGTGGCTGGTGGGGGTCTGCCGCCATGTGGGCGACCTCATCATGTAATTCCTTACTCCTGTAATAGAAACTCCTCATAGATCTTTAGGGGAGAAAATAGGATTAGAAATCAGGTAGTTGCTGATCCCATGATGGCTATTTGGGTCACTGGGTGAAATGCAAAATATTTGCTTTAAAGAGAGACACAGATTAGATTGAGGAGAGACAGATGCAATGGTTTTATATGGTTTGGTTTCAAGCTGTTAACATCGTCACCATTACAACCGGTTTGGTTGATGGCAGTCTTATTTTATAACATACATAAAGATAGTCAATCACATTTATTTAGCATGTTAAATGTTGCTGGGCTACTTGCCACATTTCTCAACCTATGTCTGTGAGTGTGTGGTTGAGAGCCATCTCCACTCTGTCTCTCTGCCCAGTTCAATGAGCCCCAGTCTGGCTGCTGGTATGTCCTCTAGCATGGAGACGCCTAGGAAGCGCAAGGGCAGCACCGACAACCAGTGAGTAACATGGAGCGCACCCACAGCCATCCGCTGCATGGTTATATCAGGCAGGTGATGGCCCACAGCCATCCCCTGCATGGTTATATCAGGCAGGTGATGGCCCACAGCCATCCCCTGCATGGTTATATCAGGTTGGAATCATATCTGTGATTTGTCAGTTTATTAAAATGGACCCACTGTACTTGTATCGCAGGGACTCCAAATCAGCCTCTATTCCTGATGCGGAAATGGAGGATGAAGAAGAGGAAGATGAAGAAGAAGAAGAAGAAGGGTAAAGTGGCTCTCGGGGCCGGCCTGATCAGATAGTGTGGTATAATACTACACTGTAAGTTGTAAGTTGTAGCTGTGATAGCTGTGATGTTCAGAAAAGTATTAGTAGGTGAGCTACGAGTCTAGCTGAGTCTTGACACTGACTCTTATAACATGAATAATGTGTGTGCAGGTTTGACGGAGAGGACCAGAAGGTGAAGATCCAATGCTTCAGGTGTGTGTACTACAGCTGCCTCATTCCAAACATCTAGTATCGTAAAGCAATCTGTAGGTGTCAGTAGTTCCTACTTGAAAAGACTCCTTCCATTTAATTTCCTTTCCATTCCCTTTTCATTCATCATTCACTTCGGGAATGAATGTGTTGAACCTGCCCGTCTGAAACAGGAGGATACTTTGGCCACCTGCCACCTGACCACGCCCACCTCACCTGTTGGGGGAGGGGCGGAGACTATGAAATGTTTATGCACCCTTGGCTCAATCCTTTGCACTCTGCTGGCACGCTCATGCATCCTGTGTGCGTCTTCACAGTTAACTACACAAACTTGAATGCAAAATCAAGAATTCAAATCAACTTGGAGTATAAGGAAATAAAAAACCCACTGGTGTTGCAACAAAATCTACCTTCTCCCTGCTCTTATTTATCACTCCAAATCTGTTCGCTCACCAAACCTCAGTCCACCAGAACCGTTTCACATCCACCTACAGTTCCTCCACTCCTCTGTGTCTACAGGGAGCCCCATAGCCAGATCGAGAAGCGCCGCAGAGACAAGATGAACAATCTGATAGACGAGCTGTCGGCCATGATTCCGTCCTGTCACCCCATGTCTCGCCGGCTGGATAAACTCACTGTTCTTCGAATGGCCGTGCAGCATCTCAAGTCTCTGAAGGGTATCCACAAACATCACGCTCTTTGATTAGTCACAGAAAGTCCTTGTGACTGCTCCATTATTGGCCTTTGCACATTTGATGGCTGTGCTATGACCAACTGCTCATTTTTGGAGCAGTTGAACTTCCACTGAAGCCAGAGCCATAGATTCTAGGGGAAAGCAGGCTATATATCCCCTTCAATATGAAGAACACATTCATTTTAAAAGCAGTTCCTTTTCTTGAGAACTGGATCTTATTTTACACATGCACGGGAGAATTAACAAAGGAAAGCAACACAGAATGCCTGAAAGCCTTACTGCATTATAGGGGTGGGCCCGTCCAAAAGGAATAAAGCGGGAACACATCTTATCTTAGATGTACGCTTCTCGCCTTAATTGTCCAGATGAATTGGACAACAGTTTTTATAAGTGGATGCAGAATAAGACCATGATAGCACAACCTAGAGGGGGCTAAAGAGGGCTTGGTCCAGCATTGATTTTATGGAAAGTCACACTGTGCAATTGAGGTTCCTGATGTTCACTCTACACATTCAGCCCATGCTTGTATCTTCTCATGAGAATGTCATTGGTCTAGATGAGTGCAGGCTACTTGCTAACTACACTCGTCTTCATCTCTGGTTCCTGCAGGTTCCTCTTCTTCGTTTTCTGAAACTAGCTATAAGCCTTCATTCCTCCCTGATGAGGAACTCAAACAGCTTGTCCTCAAGGTAGAAGACGGATTTCACACACACATTTTCTATTAGTATTATTTCACTTCTAAAGAGGAGCTTTTTACTACGTATTTCAGTGCCTCTTGTTGTCGCTCTAGTGTAAAGGGAGGACACAACGCGGAGCCGTCTTCTGGTTGGTCTAATGTTCTTGCTCTTCTTTCACGGTTTTTCTCTGAAGGTGGCTGACGGCTTTCTGTTTGTGGTGGGCTGTGACCGGGGAAAGATAGTCTTCGTCTCCGAATCCATCACCAAGATCCTTAACTATAGTCGGGTAATACCGGTGCCTAAGTGTGTTCCTACTGAGCCAGCTGTAGTGCCATCACCTTGTATTCTCCATATCTTCACTCATCTGGGAGCTGTGATACTAAAGATGGGAGGGGCTAAAGCGTGGTTGTTGCCCCCTCCAGGCGGAGTTGATTGGCCAGAGTCTGTTTGATTACGTCCATCCTAAAGACATGGGGAAGGTCAAGGAGCAGCTCTCCGCCTCGGACCTGTACCCTCGCGAGCGCCTCATAGACGCTAAGAGTAAGTTGTTCTGGTACTGCTGACTGTAGGGTAACGGGGTGTACGCCAGGCTCTGGTTCTGGGCTCTGGCTCCGGGCTCTGGTTCTGGGCTCCGGGCTCTGGCTCTGGGCTCTGGCTCTGGGCTCTGGCTCTGGGCTCTGGTTCTGGGCTCTGGTTCCGGGCTCTGGTTCCGGGCTCTGGCTCCGGGCTCTGGGCTCTGGGCTCTGGCTCCAGGCTCTGGGCTCTGGCTCCAGGCTCTGGGCTCTGGCTCCAGGCTCTGGGCTCTGGCTCCAGGCTCTGGGCTCTGGTTCCGGGCTCTGGCTCCGGGCTCTCCTGACCCTGGTTTTGGTTGTTCCTCTCCAGCCGGGCTGCAGGTGCCTGCTGACCTTCCAGCCGGCGCCACCAGGCTGGGCTCCGGAGCCCGCCGCTCCTTCTTCTGTCGCATGAAGTACAACAAGGTCTCTGTGAAAGTGGAGGAGAACGAGTTCCAGCCGGGCCCGTCCAAAAGGAAAGGTGGGGGGACTTGTCATCTGGAGACGGTCTGATATTTATCTCCATGCACATCCTTCTAATCTGCTCAGGAATATTAATGTGCCAGGCAGCACATGCCCAAGTGATTAATAGTATTTTCCTCGTTGCCATGAATCCAAAGGAATACAGGACCTATTACATTTTCAAAATTATATAAAATCCAAAAACGAACCCAAATATACTGAGCTTAACGTTGGTCCACGCAGCCACTGTAGCTGTTATTTGATGCCGCTGATATGATAATTAGTAAGTGTTATTATATTATTATTATCACGTTGATAATTACAAAGCCTGGGCTGACTGCCGAAGATGACCAAGCGGCCGCTGATCGGAACGTTCTGCTAAGTGGTATATTTTCTCTCAAACAAGATCTCACAACGGCGCGTAAAGAATTAGTCGATAGGAGAGCTCAGCTCTACGTGGTGTCTGTGTGTGGCTCTGATTGGTCGCAGCTCTACCCAATCCAGAGGCCTTCCGGTCTGTGCCTGTTAACACATGAACACACGGGCCTGCTGTCTACCAATACGGGACTTCTGCTACCTACAACATCTGAAATATGCAAGTCATGTATGTAGACCGGACAATGGCAAACCACAGAAACAGGTTGTGTTTGACCTGAAGACGGAAGGAAGATGTGGAGCGGGATAAAGAGGCTGGAGGAGGAGGAGGAGGAGGAGGACACAGGTCCTGACCATTGGACCACAGGTTAAACAGCAGCACCCCAAGACCACGACTGCCCCTAGTGGGAAAAGATGAGGATGATGATGGTGTCCGCTCCCCCTAGAGAGCCAGCGGTTCTGATGATGATGATGATGATGATGATGCTGGTGTGTCCCCAGAGAGCCAGCGGTTCTGATGATGATGATGATGATGATGATGATGGTGGTGGTGGTGGTGGTGGTGGTGGTGGTGGTGTGTCCCCAGAGAGCCAGCGGTTCTGATGATGATGATGATGATGATGATGATGATGATGGTGGAGGTGGTGGTGGTGGTGGTGGTGGTGGTGGTGGTGTGTCCCCAGAGAGCCAGCGGTTCTGCACGGTGCACTGCACAGGCTACATGCGCTGCTGGCCGAGCGACACCCTGGGGGTGGAGGGAGAGGGGGACAGCGACAAGGAGGGTTCTCCCTTCAGCTGCCTGGTGGCAGTGGGCCGGGTCCACGCCCATGCCCCCCCCCAGGCCAACGGGGGGGTGCAGGTCAAGCCCACCGAGTTCATCACTCGCTACGCCATGGACGGGAAGTTCACCTTTGTGGATCAAAGGTATCGCACCTGGGGGGATTTTATACCCATTATGTATGACTTCCCTGAATCAAGGGTGGGTGGGTGT
>JAOPJL010000162.1:20493261-20504063 GCA_027123545.1 Trisopterus esmarkii | reverse complement strand
CTCTCTGGACCTCTGGCTCTGAGCTCTCTGGACCTCTGGCTCTGAGCTCTCTGGACCTCTGGCTCTGAGCTCTCTGGCTCTGAGCTCTCTGGACCTCTGGCTCTGAGCTCTCTGGACCTCTGGCTCTGAGCTCTCTGGACCTCTGGCTCTGAGCTCTCTGGACCTCTGGCCCTGAGCTCTCTGGCTCTGAGCTCTCTGCGGGTCGCCGGTGAAAAGCTGACAGAACTGTGAACAAAAGGTCACCGGCGGTCAGCTTGTGTTCCGTGACGTGAAAGCAGCTCATAGTTTTTGGATTAAAGGAGAAAGGATTCCACTGACAGCATCACATATGAGGAAAACCTGCTTCCACTTCACTTCTGTCCTTTACTGCCCCCCATCTTCTTTCCCCCAACCCCTCCTCTCCTTCCTCCACTTAGAGAACTGGAGGTCAAAAGGATCTATTTGTTCACTTCATTAATCACTCTCTCTTCTCACTCTCTGAGTGAGTCTCTCTCTCAGTCTCTCTCTCTCAAACACACACACTCACACACACACACAGTGGTTAAATGAAAGCCATAGAAAGGGTTAAAGGGCAAAAAACTAATTTAACTGTGTTAGTGTGTGTATGTGACTGTGTACATGTGTGTTTGGGAGTCAACTGAAGGGTCAAAGTAATGTGTGTTCAAAGTAATGACTTAGATCGGGATTAGGCTCATTAAGAGGTTCATGTTTCTGTGAGTGAACTGAATGTTTGGGGGGGGGGGGGCGGAAAGCAAAGAGCGGGGAACTGCTGCATGTTGGGTCTGAAAACGTCATACACTTATCAAAATGTAGCATGTAACCTTTGGATAGAAAAGTACTCTCAGCATCTCTGAAGACAAACAGGCCAGCGCAGGATCCAACCCTCTGGGAGTCTGTGATTGGTGGAGGGAGGAGAGATGGGGAGGGTTTGAAGTGAGCGAGTCAATGGCTGGATTAGAGGCTGAGAGGTGTACTGAACCACAAACGTGACTCGCATGTAAAACCACAGAGCAGGGGGCCTCGGCGCCCCCCCTCGGACTGGGGTCACAGCACACACTGTAGCCTCAGTTCCTCGCCCACGGTCAGGGGGGGCTCAGAATGTTGGGTCATTACAGTGGCCTCAGGGTCATCATTATCGCTGACGCAGCGACCATCTAACAAGGACTTCAAACACGTTCCTCTGCCACGACGGTTCGGTCATGCAGAACCGAGCTCCATTCAGGGCCTTGGGCTTTGAGCTTTGTTGACGTGTTCTAGCGACTGATATAATGCTGATGGGTGCAACATTTTCTCAATTATAATGTAGACATCAGGTGCCTACTAGACTGTGCAAAGGATCATTGATGAGCACACAAATACTAAGATCAAACTGGAGCTAGGCCCGATCTAAAACACCAGTAATGGTGTCTTCTGAAAAAATGGATCAAAATGGATGCCGAGCTAAGTGTGCACACCATTCAGATGTTAGCAAGTTAGCAAGATCACCCATTTCAGCTGATCTGGAGCAGCAACTGCAATGTCACCAACCTGCTCGGTGCTGCCTACACCAAACCAGCCATTTAGAACCTGCTCCCTCTTCCAGTCTCTGAACCCTCCCTTCCCTGTTCCATCCCTAACAGATGATACGTATATAATAGGATGCTCAAGTCCTGATGGCACCACTTGAGAATGTTTTCTCAACCATGTGTGAACCAATGAGGTGAGAGCAGACAGACAGATGTCCACGAGGTGGGTATGGACACGGCTGTGGAGGTTGTGGTGGAAACTACAGTATCCTGTTTTAAAAGACTAGTCCTCACCATTTTGAACATTTGAATCAGATTCAGCAGGCCAAACCCATCGTCCATTGAACGTCAAATCATGTATTATATATATTTTAATATTTAGCAGCTTGATTATTATTATTTTTTCTAATTTCATTTGGGGGTACTACTAGAATTGGTTGACATGCTGTAATGTTAAATACTTCAGACTGCATTTTCTTTATTATAAAACAGTTTTTATTTTCCTTATTATTTGTTTATTTAGCAGGGACAATGCACAGCTCATTAGCAGTACTAGAGTTAGCTATAAGCTAATTTTCATCTATAGTCGGTATTAGGTTGTAAGAAGAACGAACCAGTTTCCCCCTACGTGGAGGGTGCAGTTGGTGCACCCTCCACGTCAGCCCTAGAGCCTTACTGAATCCCTGTACCCTGCAGGACATGTATAGAGTGAAAAAAGACCAGAAGAGTCATTTTGTATCACATGTAATGAGACAACCATGACTTTATTTCAGGGTCTCCGATATCGGGGATACCGGTCCTGGGATTTGGAGACCATCTTCAACCTCCACATAATCCTTAGAACTACATTCAATAATTCCTTTTTTGATTTAGATTTTTAAAGACAGCATTTTTCTGAAACTACCTTTCTTGTACAAATGTAAAGTGTGCCCACAATTATTACAAATATGCTTTTTTTTTGGGGAGGGGGGGGGGACCCTAGAAGACAGCTTGAGCATGCATACACAGGTAAACTCATGTGCACACACACCAACAAAATATTATTTTATGTACTACATTCAGACCCGGCTGTGGGATTGTGGAACATAGAGGTGGTACACAGAGAGTGGCCGCCACATTACAGAGCGAAGTCAAAGGCACGAAATGAAAGGAGTGACTGGAATGGAGGGACTGAGAGAATTCTAAATAATTGTAAGTCACTGAATTGCTTGTATAATCATAATTCCAACTTTAAACTTTTCTACATTTTGTGCTCTAAAAAATCTCACCTTATTGCAAACAATTTTAGGTCAATGTTGGCCTAAACCTTATTGGAAAAACTATTTCAGTTAATCCAAGCTTTTGAACCCAATAACGTGAGCTAGTGAGTTCAATAATGCCTGGCTGCAGCCTGCAGGACATGGACATCAACATCCAACTGCTACCATCAACATCGTTTTACGCCAGCAATGATGTTTAGTAAATTATGTCCCTTTCAGGGTTAGGGTAGTAGTCATTAGGGTAGTAGTGGTTAGGGATAGGGTAGTAGTGGTTAGGGTTAGGGTAGTAGTGGTTAGTGTTAGGGATAGGGTAGTAGTGGTTAGGGTTAGGGATAGGGTAGTAGTGGTTAGGGTTAGGGTATTAGTGGTTAGTGTTAGGGATAGGGTAGTAGTGGTTAGTGTTAGGGATAGGGTAGTAGTGGTTAGGGTTAGGGATTGAAAGAAGATATTGAAAAGTTCCACGCCCGTGAAACACGCTTCGCCACTGGATGTGAGTGAGTGACAGTAGCAGTTGGATGTGGATGTCCATGTCCTACAGGCTGCAGCCAGACCCCACTCAGTAGCCGAAGTCTACAGTGTGCAGCTCAGCTACAAACAACAACTCTGCACTTTAACACGCTACTTTCTTTGTTTTACAACAGAACAAATCCAAAACTAGTAAAGCATACTTACAGGTTGTGATCCTGAATGTACAGGTTGTGAAGATCCAGAAATGAAATGTCAAGCAGTCCTGAAGGGAACGGTCAAAATTAATCTCAACCATTGATTCTTCACTTTGTCTTCCTTAAGTCCAAACAAAAAGATTTGCCTTTGCATTGACGTCAAGCGGCTCCACTGACCACCGGGTAACTAGCTCCAACCGCCCTAACTAGCGGCAACCACCCTAACTAGCGCCAACCGCCATAACTTTTAAAGTTTAAGGGCTAATTCTGCATACATTTTGAATGCAAATTAGTTGTTTCACAGTTTGTGAGAGGTGCTTTCTATGGGAGAGTGTAACTCTGTTTGGTCTGGACTTTGAACTTTGTAGGCCTAGCAGACCATATAAATGAATAAAGAATCGATAGATCACACTGTAAATGTAAAAGCATAACAAGACCCCTTTAACTAGGCTGCTATTAGCCTTGTATACTATATTATAGGCTAATATAATATACGTATTACGAGGTGTCCATAATCAGGATTTAATGGACTTCGCGGAGGCAACCGCTTATACCACGGTCACTTGCCAAAGAAAATAAATTAAGACCATTAATTTATATTTTCATGAGTTTTACAATCAAAAATATTTTTTTTTCACAAGCCAGAATTTAGTTTCCCTGGTATCGCCTGAGGGTTTAACTAATACCTGGAAAGATCATTGCCCTCCCATAAGGTTCTTATGAAATGGAAACTTTGTTCACTCCTCCAGTAAATAGGACGGACCTTAGATACGACTTGGCAACAGGAGATTTTCTAGTCCGCTCAGCTAACGTTATGCTAGCAAGATTTAAAGTCAATAACACTGCGTATGGTTGACAAACAGTAAATATAATTTGACAGTATGTTTAACAACAAGACTAGTTAGCTAACCAGCCATGTCATTGTCCCCAAATCAATATCAAAACTTTCATGAAAAAAAGATTAGCCGTGTGTAACGTTACGTCAGCCATGGCGTGAAGCAGCAAGTTGAACAGCAAACGGGATGTGAGATGAGTGATGCAAAGTATCATTAGGTTTAGAGGGGAAGTGTAGTTCTTGCAGCTTGTGTGTTACAGTCGCCATCCTGTGATGTTCAGAGGATATGAACAGACAATTTGACTAGAACTACTTAGGCGTCCATATATCAGGGATTAATGGACACCCTGCAGTCAATCAGAATCGAGTATTCCCCCAGACCATGGTATAACATGATTTATATAATACATTTATGGAATCAACCAGTGGCTGGTCTCTCTGTGGAGTAGGAGCACTCTGTTCTGGCTGATTAATGACTTCATTCACATCTGATCAGGACAAAACCTTATAAATTGTAACTCCATATGAATGGTACGTTCCAGTGTACGAATGAATGTTGGAGGTCACCCATACGGAAGAGCATTCACCTTCCCCCCGCTGCGACCATGTTACACTGAGCTAGCTGGCTTCACGCCTCCTTCGAACATGTTACACTGAGCTAGCTGGCTTCTCGCCTCCTTCGACCATGTTACACTGAGCTAGCTGGCTTCGCGTTTTGGAGCTAAATGCATCAAGGCTATTCGTTCTTCCTTTTTGATATGAGTCAGAACTATCGCAAGTGTTGCTTGTCCAAGTCTGTCAAGCAATTAGTTGATATTTAATGAAAGCATGACCAAGGGAAGTAAACGGTGACACAGAGAGGATAATGAGAGCACAAACACTGATTTAATCAGTACAGTAAGTTATTTGTAAGTAAGAGTTATGTTAAAGTAAGAGATATGTTAAAAGCCCCTTGGCCCAACAAAGATTCAATAAAGAGAAAGTGTGGTAGCAATACAAAGTGTGGACAGCCACAGACGGCCGTGAAATCATGGTATTTTCGAGAAATAATAAATCATAATCTTTTCACAAAGAGTCACAGCATACATTCCTTTCATCTGATTCATAACCAGAAATGTGCTTAAACCTTTTGCCTCATTTCATAAAAGAGGAGGAACTGTTCGTGGATCATTCACAACTACAATAGCGTTTGCAGGGTATAAATCTCCAAGTGAAGGTATGCTTTGATTTGTTATTGTCGCAGTGATAAAAACCCTGCTTTCCATGTGACTCCATTTAATATGAGCGGGAATTTGTCATCAATGATGTCAGCAATGCGGATCCACTCTTATATCTGAGGGAAGACTAAATCAGCGACTATCACAGGGACAACAAAGACTCGCCTTACACAGACAAAAACCACACCATTTTGGCCTCCTCGCTCCCAGACGTTGGCCACTGAGGCTAATGTCGGGTCAGATAGCGTCTGCTAGCATTCCGAACACATTATGGGTTAAGCGGAGTGCTGGGAAACACTGTTCTGCTGCTCTAGGACCAACTCATCTAGAGCTCTCTTGTTTTACTCTGTTCTGCTGTGGGTCAAACTATTACAGTGCTGTGTGTGTTTTGCATTTATAAAGCACTTTTCTGACCTGTAGCCATCAAGCACTTCACAAGTTAATTATGCAACTATTCACACATCGACGAAGAGTTCAATCATAATCCATGTCAATCATGTCAATCACACAAGGAACAGCAGCTTAGAAAATGATGCATTTAACATAATATAATTTATAATCATTATATGACGGAATTCACGGAATACAAACAGAGCCTGGACTACACACAAACTCAGGTGGATAATCAGAAAAATACCGGCGACGTAATTGCAACAATGTGCAGAGATGCACGCAGAGACATAAACATGGTATGCAAATCTGCACTTAAGAAAAAGTTGACTATCTCGAGGGGCAGTCCAAAAGGAACAACATCATTATTGATGGCATTCCAGAATCCAAACGTGAGAGCTGGAAAGAAACAGAGAACAAGGTCCGCCGGACTCTGAAAAGTTGGAAATGGACGAGGAACGGATCGAGGTGGAGTGAGCCCAACGGATGGGTGATTCGACAACAAAAGGAGACCGACACAGACTGATCGTCGTCAAGTTTTTAAGATGGAAGGACAAGGAGGCTTTTATGGCAAGAGCAAACATGCTAAGAGGCACAAACATCTACCTTAACGAGGACTACTCTGAAGCCGTGAGGCTGAAATGAAAGGACCTCATCCCAATCATGAAAGCTGAAAGGTCAAAGGGAAACATTGCCTACATCCGCTATGATAGACTCATTGTCCACCCTCCCTCCCAAAGGACTGTCGGAGGGGAAAGATCAGCCAAGAATACGGGTTCATAATTTCAGGCGGGCACACACACACATTCTGGACTGTATATTAATCTTCCTTCATATGTTGATGTCAACACTTCCCAAGAAAGGGCTAAAAATAGCTAATGTGAGCATATGTAGCTTAAGAAACAAAGTTCAAGACATTGATAACTTGTTAACGACTGACAAAATTGGACAGAAAAAGGACAGGTGGTGATGGTTAACGACTGACAAAATTGGACAGAGAAAGGACAGGGACATATTTGGGGGAGGAGTTGCAATGTACATTCAGAGCCACATCCCTGTTAAGCTCAGAAGGTATCTAATGTCATGTGATGTTGAAATGCTATGGTTACGTGTTCACCTTCCCCATCTAAAACCTATATTGCTGGAATGCTGTTATAGACCACCATGCTCTGGCAGTCAGTATCTTGATATTCTGTGTGAAATGTTTGAAAGAGCATGCGATGAAAACAGAAATCTATGTACTGGGAGACCTAAACATATTTTTTCTTGCATCAAGCTGTCCTCTGAAAATGAATATTCTTAATATTACCAGTGTCTGC
The DNA here is from genome assembly GCA_027123545.1 of Trisopterus esmarkii. NCBI lineage: Eukaryota > Metazoa > Chordata > Actinopteri > Gadiformes > Gadidae > Trisopterus > Trisopterus esmarkii. The sequence continues at coordinate 20,496,876 of JAOPJL010000162.1, read as the reverse complement.
CATCTGGTTCAGGTTATTAACCAACCAACCAGGGTGTTCACTAACAAGGCAGGAACTGTATCATCCACGTGCATCGATTATATTTACACCAATGCTGCTGAACTCTGCTCAAAAGCCATATCTGTTTCCGTTGGTTTTAGTGATCATAATTTAGTGGGCATATCTAGGAAGGCTAAAGTTCCAAAGGCTGAGCCAAAAGATTAATATAAAAGATCGTACAGGGGTTTCTGTTCTGTGACTCATATGTGAATGAAAGATGTGTTGGTCTGATGTCAGTAAACAGAGAGACCCAGATACTGCACTTAATGTTTTCACTGAACGGTTGGTTCCAGTTATGGATAAACATGCACCTGTCAGGAGGCTGACTGTTAGAGCTGTTAGGGCTCCCTGGGTTGATGGTGAATTAAAAGAATGCATGGCTCAGAGAGATGATGCAAGAGAAGTGGCAAAAAGGTCAGGCTGCACATCTGATTGGCAAGTATATTGTAAACTGAGGAACTATGCCACTAAATTTAATAGAATGAAGAAGAAATTGCATTATGAATCTAAGATCAACAACATAAAACATGATGGAAAGGAGCTATGGAGCACCCTAAATGACATCATGGGCAGAAAGAGCAGCCCAACTCCATCTTTCATTGAAGTGGAAGGGTCTTTCATAACTAAACCTGTAGAGCCAATGTATTTATGTATACAAGACAAAATAATGTATGACGTAAGAACTGCTCTTTTGAATTCTGCAAAGTGACTATAGAAGAAGTGAAAAAACTATTATTGTCTATCAATAATGAGAAACCACCAGGTATTGATAACCTGGATGGGAGGCTATTGAAGATCGTAGCGGACCATATTGCCTCTCCCATATGTTACATCTTTAATCTTAGTCTTGACAGTAACATGTGCCCTCAAATCTGGAAAGAGGCTAAGGTAATCCCTCTACCTAAAAATACTCGGGCTGCGTTTACTGGCTCAAACAGCCATCCAATCAGCTTGTTACCTGTTTTAAGCAAACAGTTGAAAAAAAAAAATATTTAATCAGATAAAATGCTACTTCTCACTGAACAACTTGACAAGCAACTACCAGCATGCTTATAGGGAAGGACACTCAACCTCCACAGCGCTTACGCAAATGACAGATGATTGGTTAAAAGATATTGATCAACAGAATATTGTAGGAGCAGTACTGTTAGACTTTAGTGCTGCCTTTGATATCATTGATCATAGCTTACTATTGAAAGAAACGTAAGTGTTATGGCTTTACTCCATCTGCCGTAGCATGGAAAGTTACGAAAGTTACCTAACCAATAGGACACAGAAGGTTCTCTTTAACGGAAGCCTCTCAAATGCAAGACATATGTGGGATTCCACAGGGCTCTTCACTAGGACCACTGCTCTTCTTGATTTTCACAAATTATCTCCCACTTGTTTGTAAAAAATAATGTGTGTCTATTAGGGATGTCCCAATCCAATCCACGACATTGATATCGGTCCGATAATGACCCATTACGCTGGATCGGATAGAGAAAGAAATATGATCCGATCCGATCGTGCAGCCTCACTTGATAACAACAGTAGTCGTCAATTAGGCACACGCACATGCGCATGAGAACTACTGCATGAGAGCTACCTGTTGAACAGCCATGTCAGCAGTGTTACTGTATTTCAACCGTAAAGAAGAAAAAAGTGCAACAGCATTGGCCTGGCTGTTGCACAGCTCTCCTCGGCTGTTGCCGAGCGTGATCTCGCGGTCACCAAAAGCGGACCAAAGCTGTTGTGATAGCCACAAGCAGGGCTCTCAAGTCTCACTCATTCGGCGTGAGACACACGCAATTCAACCCATGCACACACTCACACGCAACATATCTGAACATAAAATATGTTAAAAAAAATATGTTAATGTTTTGACTACATATGTAGTCAAAAGATACTCTTCTTTTGTAACACCTCATCTGACCAAACAGGTCCTGCAGACCCTGGTACTTTCACACCTAGATTATTGCTCGGTGGTCTGGTCCGGTACCACAAAAATGAATCTAGGGAAGCTTCAACGGGTACAAAACAGCAGCTAGGCTTGCCCTTAAATGCACACCGAGAGCCAACATAAATAACATGCATGACAAACTCCTGGCTGAAAGTTGATGTGAGGCTGAAAGCATCACCTCTGTCTTTCATAAAAAAATATGAATACATTAAACAACCCAGACTGTTTGTTTAGGCAGCTTTAGACAGACATGCCACCAGTGGTAACTACACAATTCCAACAAACAAAGCAAACTCAAAACAACGCACAGTACTATGTAAAGCTATGGTTGAATGGAACTCCCTTCTAGATCATATTTAAAAAATCCAGAACAAAGCTAGCTTCAAAAAACAAGTGAAACAACACCTCATGGCTGTTTGCACTGAATCCTAGTATGTATTACTAAATTTTACTTTTATTTACTCAGCTATTCTTTTCTTTTTTGTCATTTGTCATTTTAATTTTTTTTGTTGTTTGTTTTTGCATGCTGATGGTTTAGTTATCCATTCTTTCCCTGTATGTTTATTTATTTCTTCATTTGTTATATGTTGTGTGTGGAACCCAGGAACCCCAGGAGTAGCTGATGTCTTCTGCATCAGCTACTGGGGATCCAAATAAAATCCTCAATCCTAAATCCTAAATTCCGGTATCTCAAGTGCTCTGGCTTCTTGGTAGCTGAGTAGTACTGACCAATCAAGTTGAAGCAAAACTTTGGTTCCGTAGGGTTGGTCTGGAAAACAACAGTCTAGTAACCCATCGGCCATCGTCTACCGAGGATTTAGCTTTTATTAGCTTTGATATAAGTTTATATAGATTAGCTGAAAGAGACTGGTCGACATGTTCTCCAAACACTTTCAAAACAATGACAGTGGACAGAAGAGGAAGTCTTTGCCCCCATACCCGCTATCTGTTAGTAGATTACAGCGGGGCCCCAGTAATACTGCCCATTGTTCCCAGAGGTTACTGGTCCTCAGATGATAGCTGATGGTTTCAGAGGTTGATTAGGTGTCTGAGTGTGTGTTTTAATATATAGGAAATTAAATGATGCAGTCTGCAAGTTACAGGAAGTTGCATGGGCTACAGAAGTGAGAAAAGGAACGCAGTGTGTCTGCATTCCTGACAGACTGGTAGATCTGGAGCTGCACCATTCATTATTAATTTCATTGATTCGATTTAAACCACAGGGTCAAAGATCAGATTATACTTTGCAGTTATGTGGCACACACACACACACACACACACACACACACATACACACACACACACGAAACACACACACACGCACACACACACACATACAGCAACGCACACACACAGACACAAAGACAAACACAGACGGGAATCACACATTAGTAACACTCACATACCGATTCCCAAAAGAACAAACAGCTTTTGTTCCTGTCGTGCAAGGTCCAGATTGAGAGAGATGAAAGAAAGAGAGGGAGAGGGACATAGAGGGAGAGAGACAAAGGAGATAGAGGTGTGAGAGTGATAGGGGGAGAGACAAGGACGAGAGGGGGGAGAGACAAGAGAGAGAGAGAGAGAGAGAGAGAGAGAGAGAGAGAGAGAGAGAGAGAGAGAGAGAGAGAGAGAGA
>JAOPJL010000162.1:20395051-20407763 GCA_027123545.1 Trisopterus esmarkii | reverse complement strand
TGTGTGTGTGTGTGTGTGTGTGTGTGTGTGTGTGTGTGTGTGTGTGTGTGTGTGTGTGTGTGTGTGTGTGTGGTGGGCCATCGGGGAGGTGCAGGATGCATCACTGTGAGTGACTCTGCTGGGAGAGCCAGTCACAGTCCTGCTCTTCACACCGCCAGCCTCATCACAGCCCCAACAAAGAGGAGAAGACGCCTCCTCTGAGAAGATCAACATTGTTTAGATGACACCTTGCAGGGCCATGCTTCTGGTTAGACCGTTTTAATTATTCAACCGTTTCAAGATGGATGATTCCCAGTGGGAAGGGAGGTATTCTGACTACCAACAATGGCTGAGCACAGGCAGGCGAAAAACATGATTAACGCACGATTTGTTTCAGTTAATGGCTTGAAGCAGTTGTTGATCCACCGACATTCTTACTCAGAGCGATGAGCTCTGATGTGCCGGATCCGTCCTGACAGATGGAGTTACGCTAGTTTCACATTAAAGCACGTTTTCCCGCTCGTCTCCAGGAGTGAACCCAGCAGGAACCAGCAGGTATTTTGAGTCAGCACGACATAAACAAGTGTCACAACGCTGCACACTCATCTGGCTACAGATCAAGACTGCACTTGCCACTTAATCTTCTTCAAAGCATTCCTTTAAAAGACAGACCACTTAAATATTTGGGCTGTTGTGTGGTTTTGCTTGGCATGTAAAGACGTCACCCTGTAGTTGGTTCCCACAGGTGGAGGTGCCAGCTGACCTGATGTTCAACCTGAACTGAGGTGTGAAGGAAACCAATGGGAGGGACTGATGTGTCTGGTGGAAACACCACCAACGACGTTAAGCACCGTTAAACAGGAACACACACACACATCCCCGTACACAAACACAGGCCGAGCTGGCCAAGATAATAACCATTCCCTAATACATGGAATAAGTCTGGCATGTAACCAACCGCGACCTTTGACATGGAGTTGAGGCAGGCTGCAGCTCTCTCAAGAGTGTGTGTGAGTGTGCGTGCATGTGCGTGTGTATGCCTGTGTGTGTTTGTGAGAACGAAAGTGTGTGCGATAGAGTTTGGTTGTCAGAGCTTACGGTGTAGACCACAGACGTTATGTTATGCCTGTAGTGAGCAACATTTATTTTGGCTATAAATTGTGCGCCCCAAATAAGAAATTAATGTATTGTTTTTAAATCAAGCCAGACGCTCTGTTTTCACACTGGTTCTCTCAGCACTGAGGATGATTAACTTTGCTAAATTGCTTGTGTAGCTGTCACTGTCACAGTGAGTGGTTATTGTGCACATCGAGGTGTTAGTGCCAGAATGGAATCCTTTATGATTCACCACTCTCCAAAAGCCCAGGGGCCGTTGTGATTAAAAGGCTATAGGTAACAACAATTTATTTGGTCTTTAAAAACATATAATTCCCCTCGCTTTTAACCATGCCCGCACGAACCAGGTTCATCAGAGCATCAGAACTCTTAATCTAACAGTTTTATAAGCAGGTTGTTTATAAAAGATGAGTATTTCTGTCATCTCCTACAAATATCTTCTTGAGGGTGGAATGCATTGTAGGATATAAACATCTTCTCACCAAACAGTGTGCGTGTGATCTTACCAGCTGCACATAGGCCACTTTATAATCCGGCTGTTTAACCTTTTGGTTCAGATGGTTCCTCTTCTTGTTGGAACCTGTGAGAGACAGAAGAGCATGAATAAATTTCACTGAATTTGAAACATTAAATGTTCAATTAAACGTTCAATCAACAATGCATATAAAAACTTCAAAAAGGAAACAACACTGGACCCAGAAAAGTCAACAAAGAAAATAAACTAAATCAAATGGGTGCCAACAAAATACTTTTACGCCCTCAAGGTTCAATGGTAGAAGGGACTGTTCCACCAGTGACCAGGCACACAGTCCTGATCAGGCTGCGGATGAGGATTCCTAGACGGCTCTAGCAACCAACTCCTACGTGGATCAACCGCCCTCCAGGTCTATTTGTTTGGACTGTGGAAATTTCCTCAGAGGAAAAAAACAAAAGGGGAAAAGAATAATTTCCGTTTCAAATTCATTGTCTATTTCATGAAGCTATACTTTGTTCTACTGTTTTGATCTGCCCTCTGCAGCTGCACTCTTGTCTGTCCTTTGTAGAAAGCGCTGTCAACTTTGTCATTTCATCTTTTTTTATGGGGCATCAACAAATGACGTTGTGAAAATAGCATGGGATACATACTACCCCCGTAGTTAGTCCCTTCACATGCCTAGCAGCTGGCAGGGTAATGGTGTAGGCCCTCCAGACTCCCACAGAGGCGGGCTCCCATTGTCATGCAGTCTATAGTATCTGGGTTTCCTGTGGCCTGCTTAACCTTCTGGTTTCGGTTTATGGGTCTATGTTCTCTTTTTTTCTAGTGTTTTTATGCTTTATGATAGAGTGAGTTGACAGGAAGGTATTGGTATCAATAGACTATCAATAGACAAGAAGACAAGTAGCCCATGCAGACTAACTAAATCAGGTAACTTGTGCCAACTCATTGGAGCCGCTCTCCTAGGGTTTGCAAGCATTTTTGACATGCGTGGCATTTAACATTGAGCCATCTTGGGCCAATAGAATTTGGCAAGGACCAGGTGAAGTGGCCGCTCAAACCCCAGGTGTCCCACTTCATCATGCATACCTTCCAGGTCTCTGGCTCTGTATTTTACAGGTAAGATGAACTGGTAGCCTTCACTTCCTCCGTCTACATATCTCCTGAAAAGGTCTGAGTTTGAACTGATTCCATATATCCTCCGGTCTGATGGCTCCATTGTAGCCTCTTTGAATCAGGGCTTAGTCCCAATAAGATGGTAAACATGCTTTATGGCAGGATCTTCGGTCTTGTGTTTGACTCATGTGTAAATAAGGTTAATTTAAAGAAACGGCCACAGACACCAACAGGGACTCTGCATAGACAGGAGGTCCACAGGGCTCCACAGGCAGTGATGGTGTCCTCTGAGTACTTGATCCAACACACACTGAGTTAGCTATTCAATCTTCTGTTTTTACTTTTGAAAAGAATGTTCTTCTTCCGAGGGCTCCTGAGGGCACCTCAAGATGGAGAGAGTGCCCGTCTGCCTCCTGATATCTGTGACAAGGGCAATACCTGATGTCAGAGCAGTAGATTGAAAGGGCAGCTAGCCAGCAGAGGGCTATTGCATCGAGTGTTCCAGATGTCAACACGTAAGCATGGGATAATTGGAGTGAGCAGAGTCAGAGTCACATTTCATGACATTTCTCACATACTGACCACTTTAATACTAAGTATTCAAGTTTGTGTGTCGGATATTTCTGTTCACCTTTGGAAAGACCTCACCTAGCAAAGGCAATGGCCCTAAGCTTTCCTTCTTTCTCTTGGTAAAATGCTTCTCCAGCTCCTTGAAGGGGATCTTAGGTCTGACTGTGTTTCACAGCAGAAATGCGTTGGTTGAGTCATTGTAACAGTGCTCCGGCTACATGCCACCGGGTGGCTGTCTCACACTACCTAGGAGGCTTTTCTGGCTCCTCCAGACACAGAACACAGGATGATATTGTTGGAAACCGGATAACTGTTGCGCTAGAAAGAACATGAAGCAGGTGATCCATGGTGTCATGCAGGAGAGTGTCCTGATTGCGTGTGGTGATGGCTGGTTTAAACTGTGCACATTGATTGCTCAATGCACAACAGGTGTACAGCCTCGACCAGCCCCAGAGTTCAATCAGTATGACTCGGGCCAGGTGAGGCTGCTTAAATCAGCCATCATCCACATATACGCCACAGTCAACTGCACATTGACCACACCTCGGATATGGTTATGGCCAGAATGCATCGTTTCCACTCTGTAGGGATGGGAGAGTATTCTAGGGCGTATTCACACCAGGAAAGTGGTGTGAATAAGTTCGCTCTCTTTGGTCCGGACCAAAATACAATGTTAATATGCATAATGTTTGCTAATCATTGTCTGGTCAACAACTCCTAAAGAAGTATCTGGTAAGCTCTACTGTCTGCTGCATCCCAGAGCAGAATCAGGTTGGGTGACCTGATGCCAAGAACTTTGACTAGGACACTACTGGTGCTCATCAAGCTCTCCAACATCTTCCTGACCGCCAGAGGATCTGGAATAGAGGAGTCATTCTACAGTAATTCTGTTTGAGTCCTCCAAGCATCATAATCAACGCTCTTCCTGTGTAGGTAGGGGTTTTGCATTGACTGGCATATGAGGGGTGAGGCTTAGTTTTTATGATATGTGGATTTGTCTGAAAGAGTTCAGTCTGCAGCGTTTGAATCAGGCTGGTTATGCTGAGACCACAGCTGGAGGTGCAATACTCCATGCTGAATTATTATTTAATGTGCTAGCAATCCAACACTAACAACATTTGCATAACGATCCACCAGATGTTTCTTGGACAACACAAAAAATACGCTCAAAGCACTGCAGAACAATATTGGAATTTTGTTGAATACTAGATACAAAACCAATAAAGTCATAGACAAAAGCTAACCAACATCTAATTGTTGTCAGTAACTGTCATATAAGAAGAATTAACCACTCTGGGTTGTCCCAAAAGTAATGTTTCATGGGGTAGGTGATGCTTACCACAGCATTGAATACCACTGACGGGTTGTGATGGTTTATTCATTGCATATCAATGCTATGTTCCCTTGTCCTCATAGCCTCCATTGTGTGTGTGCCATCTCATCAGAGCCTTGTCTCCACCTAAATCAAAACCTTTATTTAAAAAGTAAACTGAAACTACATTTCAGATGTGGACAGTTGAAGTTAAGTTATGACGCATAAACGTAGTGTTCCACAGTGCTGTGACATTTGCAAAGTGATGAATTTCCCTCTTCTGCCCGGCGACAACAGCTTGCTCACCGCTACCATCACCCTCTAAATTGCTTGTCTTCCTTCCACGCAGAAACCGCTCTTTAAAATAGGTTTCCCCGCCGTCCGACAGATCATTATTTTAGTCCATTGGTTTGCTAATTGCTGTAAAAGCACTCAAGACGTGTTTATACGGCCCTTGTGTTCCTGCTAAACCTTTGTTTTAACAGTCTGACACAGTACTAGTAGAATATATTTAAGAGTTTGTTTGGATCCAAGAGGACCGCAAGCACAGTCACACACACACAAATGAAGCCTAAAGGAGCGGTGATTAGGACCATTAAGGAAGGCTGGTTTTAGATTCAGAATCATTATCGAAAGCATCATCTACATTACAGGTAGTGCACATTCATGTGAATAGAACTATGTGTTGCCCAGTCCTTGTTTGAATGTACAATGTGTTCATTACAGTGTGTTAATGTGGATGTGGTAAATATGTTGTTTACCAGGGAAGCAGAGTAGAGCCCCACAACATGACCCTCTGAACAAGAAAATGACATCACCCCCACTTGAAGTGTGTGTGTGTGTGCGTGTGCGTGTGTGTGTGTGTGTATGGAATTCCATAGAAAAAGTGTTGGTTGATGGTTATTTTACCAAGTGCAGCGGGAATGGTCCATGTGTCTTGGCTAGCTGGCTGCTATTGCGCCATTAAAGATGACCAACCAGTAAGTTAATCTCAGGCCACCTACTGGTGATGGTGATGGTGATGGTGCGTGCGTGCGTGCGTGCACTGCTATGGGAAAGCCCAACATAGGGTATAGTTCACTTCCCCACCATCAACCTTAAAGGTGTCATTGCACCGTTTTTTCATAAATTTTTTGTTGCTCAATAGTAGCAATAAATGCCCTGTGAGTCGGTTCTGGTGAAACAAATGCTCTGATGCTCCTGTTTCACACTGTTCTAGTGGTGGAGGAGGTGGAAGGGGAAGAACCACCTGATTTTGGCTCTTATTCATGACATGCGAATGGTTCGCCTCTAATGACTCAAAGCACTGTCCGTCACAGTTATACCAATTCAACAATATATAAAAATATATATATGAGCGAGAGCGAGAGAGAACCACTGGGCTCCTTGTGGTTTCTGGTTGATTGAATACAGAGAGAAGAGCTGCCTCGGGCGCCGCGTCCGGGGGGCCGTGCACCGATCCCGCCGTGGCTCGGTGGCTGGTCCAGCTCCCGGACTCCGGCGGTGCACTTCCGCCAGCACGGTGACTGAATACAATACGGCGACATGAGCTGAGGGCCGTCTGACGCACGGCGGACCTCAGCTCAGTGCCGGCCGCCGCCGTGCCCCGAGGCGGCTCCTCATTCTGTATACTACCGCCGCCCCCGGACCGCCGCGCCCGGACCGCCGCCCCCGGACCGCCGCGCCGCGTAAATATTGAAATAGCGGTAATGTCTGAGCCAATCCTTTCTTCCGCAACTTTTGTTTCTTGGCCAAGAGAAGCAACGTTCATTTGTTATTGCCACAAATAGCACAGACATAAACTCATTGCTGTCCTCCCGTGGGCCGTCGCAAGCCAAGGTGGGCGGGGCCATGAATACTAATCCACCAACTGACGTCAGTTGGTGAGGCTTTTCTGAGCCCATCGTTTGTGCGTCTATTTTCTTTCATTTGCTAATGCAGGCAATCGAGGTAGAACGTTTTCATGTTCAGCATGTATATGCAACTCTGAGTGACCTATCGTATTTCAAATAGGGTTAAGTAATAAACGGTTTCTCGGAGAATGAGACCTTTAAGCTTGACCCTGACCCCAGTTGGACAGTGTGTGTAGACAGGTAAGGCAACTGTACCCGCCCCCCCCCCCCCCCCCATCTTCTTTACACACACTAAGAACTTTCATGCAGCACTCGCAGACGCAAGCACAAATTGTACCACTTCAGGATTGCGGTTTTTCAGCCAGCTATCACATTACAAATCCTGGGGCTGCATGAGTAACCATGGCAACACCTTCCAAAATACCCCCACCACACATGCCACTATGAAGGCTCTCTCTCCCTCTCTCTTTCTTTGACGCACCGAGGCACCACCACCGGCCCCGGGGGCCCTGCTCCCCCCCCCCCTCGCTGAGGGTCTTTCCTATTTCCTCAGTCTTTAACAACACAAACCCCAATAAACAGTGTTAATGGTGGGTCCGCGCTGGACCTGGCACGCTCTGTGTGTGCGTCTCCTGCGTCTCTCCAGAGGTAGAGGGGCTCCGTACATATCTCTCTCTCTCCCTCCCGCAAACTCGATGCCCTTTAAAAATCTCCCAAAACAGAAAAAAACACAGAGGGTCCAGCAGCCAATCCCAACCCTGACAGCATCAACAGTATAATTGTGTCAGTAACACCCTGCTGTTGTGTGTGTGTGTGTGTGTACTGCTTTGGGAATGTGGCCTGCTGAAAATATTATAACAATACCATGTTTTATTATATGTATTCTGACATGTATTTCGTAATGTGTCTGCCTGAGACTGGATGTAGACCAAAACCCTCCAAGGAACTAGAGAGCGAGGAACAAGGTGCTTTTCCACTGATGAACCAGGGTCTAAATCAGGTTCCAGGGACATTATTATACCCCAGAAACATCCCTGCTTGGGGGGCCGGGGGGGCTCAGGGCTGAAGCCATTCATCATGAAGATCCAAGGACATTTTTAAATGATATACATATACATATAACAATGTTATAGTAACCATGTAATATTTTAAATATGCATTTCGCAACAAAGACATTTCATTTTTGAAACTGTAAAATTGGTTTACAACCGGTTTTATTTGAATAATGCTTCTAAAAGAAAAACTGCAATATGGCTGATTAAACCAGTCAGAAGACTCAGGTCTGTAGGTCTTCTTCTGTGTTTAACATGAGCTGTAATGGACTGCCCTGTGATGCACACCAAGGTTTGAACCGTGCTGGCGGTTCACTGGCGGCTGTACGACAGTACTCTGTACTCTATTCAGAAACAAAACCACTTCAATTCCAATCAAGACCCTGCTTTGATCAGAAAACTAAAAAGGTGCTTTGTACATTGTGGAAAGATTCAAGATTCAATACTTTACAAGACCCACATAACAGAACATAGAACATAATTATGATTCTGGTTCATCCATGCAGTATGCTATCAGGGATCCCACTTGGTACAACAGATAAAGCAGATAAAAAAGGAAATCCCTACACATAGGACATATCGCTCATTTAAACCTGGTTGTCGGATGTGTCAGATGTTGGTCAAAATGACTTAATAAAGCGCCTATTAGCGTAAGTGATGTGCAAAACCGCATAGTCCAATAAAAAAATGGAAAAGTAAACGCATAGTACAGAAAAGCCAGTAACAGTACAGAAGCCTTTAAGAAAACCGCGAGTATGTAAAAACAGTATAATAAATACATTTGACTGTAATAAATAAATGTGAATGTCATACAGAGCTACTAGAGTCTACCTACCTGATATACTGGTGCAGGGATGTAGACTTGTTAAGTATTGTAATGGTACTGCAGTATGTGCTGTTGAGGAAGTAGGAGGTTTTAGTTTTCATGCCCCTCAACCTTCTACCTGATGGCAGAACATTAAAGGGTGTGTTAGCAGGGTGAGACGTATCCTGAAGGACTTTCAAGCCTTTGCTATGGATGGGGGGGGGTGTGCAGCCAATGATTTTGGAGGCCATGTGGACAATCCTGTCTAGTTGCATCCTCTGCTGGACAGTAGAGTTGCCGTAGCAGACTGTAACTGAGAAGGTAAGGACGTCTCAGTGGTGGCTCGGTACAGCAGAGCATCCCCTTGCAGGCCACCCCAAACCTCTTCAACTGGCGAAGGCAAAACAGCCTCTGGTGGGCTTTTGGGATAATGGCAGTTATGTTATCCTCCCATTTCAAGGTGGAGGAGATTATTGTGCCCAGAAACTTGTAACAGATATTGCGTTGCACCACCATTACTGGTACTTCACTTGCACATTTCGTTCTCTATGCCCTCGTGCTACGGACTAATATTCATGAATATTTCAGTTGAAACTGCGCTGTTGTGCGTCACTAATATGCTGTTTTGATATTAACGCTGATGTTTTATTACCACTATTTACTTTTATCGTCTCAATGTTGAATGTAATGATAGTAACACAAGTATATTATCATCATTAGAACTACATTCTGCCTTGAAGGTTGTTGCAGAAGGCAAACAGTATAATGTTTTCTGGTATGTGCGTGTTACTATGTTTAGTAACTTAAGGCATTTGACCAGAACTTAGATATTTGTAGATTTGTATCGGCTAAACTGTAGCATCATCTTTTGAGTCCATTGGACTGACAATCTCAAGTCACATTTGTTGAACAAACTAAAAAGACTGGATTACAGGGTTCCTTTTTTTCCCAAATCATATCACAGCTAATAAGTTTTAAATGTATTTATATATATTTTGCGTTTTTTTTTTAATCAGAGACAAGGAGAGACAATTACTTTTAAGACCACAAAATACATATATGAGACACCATTTAAGTAACAATTATTGCTCCAGTTTTAATAAATGGTAGGGTTATAATCTTTATTTCTATTCAGTAAATGTCATACAGATGAAAATGGTTGATGTCACACAATAAACTCTGTTCTGTGTTATTTTATAAAGCTTTTTATATTACTTAAATCTCTGTGTAGTAACATTCTATTCCAATCACAATCGCTGCAAATGAATGTCACATTGAAGTAATTAGTCCATCGATTTTAAAATTTAATCTACCGTTGACTCAATGCAAATTATTAGTGGTTTGTTTCAAATTAGATTTGACAATGTGCTTATACAAACTGTTGATGCCAAAGAGAATAGAATAAGCATCAATCAATTACTTATTAATTCTTCCAGCGTTAGTACTTTTCCAAAAGTTTAATTTAGTGGTCACTTGGTGGTATTATAAGGCAGGGAGATCAAACAGACGCATTTTCGCATTTTATTCAAGCACCAAAAAGCCATTAATCAAAAGAGGTGTAGGCAAGTTATTAGGGGAAGAGAAGGGGTTTAAGGTCTAGTGTTAACATATTACATCACTGATAATTGAGTATTGATTATGTTATAAGCAAAGTAAGCAGTTTTGTCCTCAATCAATTGTGCCACTTAACACCTACAAAACACAGGTTTAAGTGGAATATACAGGATTTATTCTTAAAATTGCATTTAATTACAAGGGTAATCGTAATCGACTGAAACGTCGCATAAGCTGGGTGTCACCTCATTTGTGGCTTGTATTTTTTTTTCCCTGAACTTTCGGCAGTTCACACTGAACTTTGCACGCGCACACACACACGCACACGCACACAGACACACACACACACACTCACACACACAGGTGAACACTGATGGGCCCTATACTCTGGAGGGCCAAGTGAATGATCCACACACTGCACCATATTGGTGTTGTTTATTTTTAAAGCTGAACACTAGATTGCTTAGTGATCAATATGGCACATGATCGATGGAGTGGGGTCATCGAGTGAGTCCCGTTCAATTAAGTTATGTTCATTCACGAACAAGATGTGTTTTTCTTAGCTTTTCATGGTCTTTACTTCAACGTAGGTAGGATAGTGTAAAGTCTAGGGTTCTGGATACAATCCCCAATATTTGTAGCCTACCTGAAGCTACCACCGTGCGAGATGCCTACCCCACTAACTCCCCCTCGCTAATCACCTGATTCTGCATACACTGTGTCCGTTTGAATAATAGCACCTGCTAAATGACTAAACAGTAAATACAACACCTGATTACCGCTTATAAGTTAAACTGGAAAGGCAGGATACATCATTTTTAACTACGCAAACGGCATGTTTTTCATCAGGCAATTACATCTGATAAGCCAGCCCGCTGTTGGCATACATTATGGAAATACTTTGACACCAGAGAGTGTTTGTACGAATACATTTGGAGGCAAAAATTAAATATTGTAATTTGAAAAAGCATATTCTATTAAATTAAAATGACTAACAGCTCTATAATTCATTTGCAGGAGATGAGCACAAGCAGTTCAAGCCCTGTTGGTTCCTTTTTAATTTTGGTATAAAATGGTTTAATAGTTTGGCCGTGTTTCAATAGATCAAGAATGTGTGATACCCCTTTCTCTCATTACCCTGAAAATCATGTGTTGGCCATTGGAATACAAGTAATTGAAATTTTATTTGCACATCCCCTTTATCACAGTCATCAGATGTTCTTTCTTACATAATAATACAGATTTTAAAACTTTGTTTTATTACAATCATACAAAAACCGATAAAAGTTGCCGGTCCCTGCGTCACGACCACCAGAAGCTCACTGAGAAGCTGAGGTCCAGGGAGCGCACGTAGTGCCAGTGCTGCGTGGGGATGAAGAGCACCTCCCCAGGCGCCAGCACGCACTCCCGGTAGGGAGCGTCCACAAACTCTGGGAAGCGTGCCACGTCGGGATTCTCCACCTCCACCTGATTAGGGAGGAGGAGGAGAGTGGATATAGGGATCAGAGAGAGAGGGGTATATATATATATATATATATATATATATTGATGTATATTCACGCTGAGGCTCAGGTATTCCATAGGCCCCCACCTGGCTTGTGTTGTGGAGGAGCGGTGATTCATGAGGGTAGAGCTTCCCACTGTCGCTGGGGGAATATAGGCGAATGTACTTGCTTCCCAACACCTAGCGTAAATAAGAGAACGAGAAAGGAGGTGGTGGAGGAGGAGGAGGAGGAGGAGGCAGCGGTGGCGATAGACTGCTGCTCGCGTGAGGACACTCAGACAGCGGTTTGGGACTTAAAGTGCGCCGCCACACACGTTGTTTTATTATTGCTATTATGATTTGCTACCTGAGCCAGGAAGTTGTGCTGGGGGTCTTGGTGGAGTGGGGACACTGTCCCCGAGGGGCCGAACCACGCGTTGATGGTGATGTTGTCCTCGTCCTCGTCGTCGCCCAGGCAACAGTAGTCGGGGATGCGGATGTCCTCTTTCAGCTCGGGGATCTTCAGACACACAAACGGTCCGCATGTTTAAGAGATACGTCCTTGGGATCTCTTACCTGTTTTCACCTCTTCTTTTCGCAGCATGTGGCTCAGGAAGTAGCCCGGGTCGGCTGGGAACCCGGTTGCTAGTTAGATCCCCGGGCCTCTCCTAGCGCAGTGTCCCTGAGCAAGACGCCTCACCCCAACCGCTCGCGAACGAGCTGGCCGTGGCCTTGCACGGTTGACCCCGCTGCCGGTGTGTGAACGTGTGCATGAATGGGTGAATGCTAGGCGGTATTGTGAAGCGCGTTGAGTGGCCACTGGTCAGAAAAGCGCTGCATGAATGCAGTCCATTTACCATTGTGACAGACAAAGTCTGGAGGATCAATCCTGAGTGACGCAGATATCTGTGTTGATCATTATGACAGGAGTGTGGGTGGTTTTCTGTATGCGATAACTAATCAATATTTGTCAGTTGTCCTCGGATGAATTCACCAACTTTGTTCAATTGAATCTTTAGCGGGCCCCCCCGCCCCCCCCCCCCCCCCGGGCGCCGGCGGTTGGCGGTATCTTAACGTGTAGCTCATTCTGATTTATGCTCGATGTCCAAATAAACCCGTAAATCACGCCAGCTGCCAGGCCAGTCACTCTGGCAGCTAGCTAGCTCGGTGCCCGCTGCGCCGCGGAGGCCTGCTCCCCCACGACAGCCCGCACAATTGATTCCCTCATTGCGTCAATTTGTCGCCTCATTCGGTGATATGTTGATACATTTTTACCGCCTCGTCGATTAATTTCCCTGAGAAATGGGCCCGGCTCCGGCGGACACATCAATACCACAGAGCCCAGGAAAAAATATCAGTGGCAAAATTAAGTGATGAAATTAATAGCACCACCCACC
>JAOPJL010000162.1:20245927-20257598 GCA_027123545.1 Trisopterus esmarkii | reverse complement strand
GCTAACGTTAACATCAACGTTAGTGCTAACGTTAGCATTGTGTCAGCATTAGCTCTGATGTTAGTATTGACGTTAGCGCTGACGTTAGCTGTGACGTTAGCATTGATGTAAGCGCTGACGTTAGCATTGACATTAGCTGTGACGTTAGCGCTTGACGTTAGCGCTGACTTTAGCATTAATGTTAGCGTTACTTAACGTCAGCGCTAACATCACAGCGAACATCAACGCTAACGTCATCGCTAACGCTAACATCTATGCTAATGTCAGCGCTAACGTCAACACTAACGTCAGCATTACGCTAACGTCAGCATCAACGCTCAAGGCTAATGTCAATGCTAAAGTCAGCCCTAACATAGCGTTGACGTTAGCGCTGACATTAGAGTTAGCGTTGATGTCACAGCTAACGTTAACATCAACGTTAGTGCTAACGTTAGCATTGTGTCAGCATTAGCTCTGATGTTAGTATTGACGTTAGCTGTGACGTTAGTGCTGACGTTAGCATTGATGTAAGCGCTGACGTTAGCATTGACATTAGCTGTGACGTTAGCGCTTGACGTTAGCATTAATGTTAGCGTTAGCATTGACGTCACAGCTAACGTCACGGCTTATGGTGACGTTACCGCTGACATTA
Organism: Trisopterus esmarkii; assembly: GCA_027123545.1. NCBI lineage: Eukaryota > Metazoa > Chordata > Actinopteri > Gadiformes > Gadidae > Trisopterus > Trisopterus esmarkii. Next base: position 20,256,967 of record JAOPJL010000162.1, on the reverse strand, counting down.
GCATTGGCGTCAGAGTTAGCTCTGATGTTAGCATTGACGTTAGCGCTGACTTTAGCATTGACGTTAGCATTAGCGTTGACGTCACAGCTAACGTCACAGCTAACGTTAGTGCTGACGTTAGCATTGACGTTAGCGCTGACGTTAGCGCTGACTTTAGCGTTGACGTCACGGCTAACGTCACAGCTAACGGTGACGTTACCGCTGACGTTAGCATTACGTCAAGGCTAAAGTCAGCGCTAATGTCAGTGGTACCATTACAGCTAACGTCAGCATTAACATAAACCGCTAACATCAGAGCTAACGTCACAGCAAACGTCAATGCTAACGTCAGTGCGAACGTCACAGCTAACGTCACAGCTAATGGTGATGTTATCGCTGACGTTAGCATTGATGTCAGCGTAAGCTCTGATGGTAGCATTGACGTTAGCGTTGACGTCACAGCTAACGCTAACGTCAATGTTCGCACTGACGTTAGCATTGACGTTAGCGTTAGCATTGACGTTAGCTGTGACGTTACCACTGATGTTAGCGCTGACGTTAGCTGTGACGTTAGCATTGACGTTAGCTGTGATGTTAGCTGTGACGTTAGCGCTGACATTACCGCTGACTTTAACGTTGACATTAGCGTTAGCGTTGACGTCACAGCTAACGGTGATGTTACCGCTGACATTAGCATTGACGGTAGCGCTGACTTTAGCGTTGACGTTAGCGTTGACGTTAGCATTACGTCAACGCTAAAGTAAAGGTGTGTAGGTAGTGCAATAGCAGGACTAGAACAGAGCCAAATACCCGAGACAGGACCAATAGTCAAATATTCGGTGTCAACCACTCTATTTCATCCTAGAACAACCAGAAAGGGGGCTCAATGTTCAAAATACCATAATTGTCCTTTAACTTCATTAAACTACGTCACAAAAATAAATAAAAACTAAAATGTAAGTGAACAACCTGTTTCAACTGGAATTCGAACACTATGAGATAAAAAAAACAAAAACTTTATGGGCTGAAAGTTCTGGCAAGGACGTTGGGAGGGGGTGGGGTTATCCCCATGGTTACGACCCGTGGCAAGTTTGTGATACTTTTTTAGTAAACTATTTTCTTATTAGCGTTATATTGACCTATGTTGTATATGAAATGCTCCAAACACCGTGGCGTTATACTCTTAGTGTCCGAGAAGCTTAACACTCACTCAGACCGCTGCTTAGACGGAGCTTCGGCCTCCACACACCGTAGCATTATACTCAAGGTCTCTCAGACACCCGCAACTAAACGGCCAGACGAGCACCACACATTGGCACACATCATACTAGAAGTATCCCAGAGGGTTAGGGTTAGAGCTGTAACACGTCCACACGCACCTGGCCACCGGTGCCACTTCGTCGTGACGTCAAAGATATACTATAAGGCACAATGACGTCACAGAAATAATGCCCAATGCATCCGTAGAGTGGAATGTTCACAGACTGTGAGGGGACTGGTTAAAACATAGGATTTCACGTCTGTGTCATGGAAGGAACCACGACTGGGAACTATGGACGTTTGCATCGCAGACTCTGTCTCTGTTCAGAACAGTCTCCCATGAGGAAGATATAGTTGAAAATCGATGTACATTTATATATCATATAGAGAGAGACACATATATGCAATTATTTTACAATTAATTTAACAATGATGCATACATTTACAATAACATTCTAAAAATCACACAATATACAAATCATCGAGCTTGGTTGGCGTGATAAAGGAAAGTGATAGTTTGAGTGATAAGGGTCAGAGTCTGGTGAGGAAGCCCAGGTGCAGAATAATGGGTCTAGGGTTAGAGTTAGGGTTTAGGGATAGCTTTAGAGTTAGGTCTAGGGTTAGAGTTAGGGTTTAGGGATAGTTTTAGGGTTAGGGCTAGGGTTGTGGTGTTACAGTCTGGTGAGGAAGCCCAGGTGCAGACTGCTTGGGACCTGCAGCAGCTCCAGAGCCTGAGTGGACGGAGAGAAGGGGAAGGTGACCTGGAAGCGGTACTGGGTGTCCAGCATCAGCTGCGTGGAGCCCTCGTGGTCCTGGAGCAGCGCCTGGCATTAGATGCGGAGGGAAGAATTGAGTGTGAATGTTGAAGAGAGACACAGTCCTGTATCGTGATCGCGTGTTTGAGCCAAATGGGCCGAATTGAAATGGAAATGACATCAGAAGACCAATGAGCTGCACACCGCACCTGGACTTTGCGAACAAAGGAAGACGTCACTCTTTTCTCAAAAGCATCGATTGGCGTGTAGGAGTTCAGGATCTTGATGATCTACAAACAGAAAGCCCAAAAAACACGGTGGAGCATGAGGCGGGTTTGGTTCTCTGTGGCACAGGAAACCAAAACCCTGCATCCTGCCACGCACCTGGACGGGGTTGAGCTCGGTGCAGCGGGCAGCGATGTCCTGGGCGTCCTCGTCGGTGGACTTGTTGACCTGCAGCAGCCATGCGGCCTGGGACAGGGGCTTCAGGGTGTCCATGGCGCTGGAGGCCCCCAGCCCCCGCTCCTTCAGCCACTCCTCCAGGTAGCTGATGTTACACCTGACCACACAGCACACAAAGCTCCAGGGTTCTCGTTCACTCTATTGTTCATATGCATGAATTTGCCTGCATGTACGCAGGCAAACACACTCACACACACACACACACACACAAATACATGGTCACGCCCCCACAAACACAGACAGGTATATTTTGTTTGTTAATATTTTTGTGTATGCGGGTTGTAGATTTTTCCACCTGGAGTTACCATCAGAACCAACCACGTCTTCTTCCTGTGTTTCTAATCATAGAGTTCTTAGTCTGAGACACACACACGCTCTAACAAACCAACACACACTAACAAACCCACCACACTCTAACACACCCATACACACATTCTAACAAACCCTCCCCACACACACACACACTCTAACAAACCAACACACACTAACAAACCCACCACACTCTAACACACCCATACACACACTCTAAAAAAAAAAACCCACACACACACACTCTAACAAACCAACACACACACACACACACACACACACACACACACACACACACACATACACACAGTCTAACGAACGCACACACAAACACACGCCCACTAACAAACCCAGATAAACACACACACACTTACCAACCCCCACAGACACACACACACACACACACACACACACACACACACACACACACACACACACACTTGAACCCAAACACACACACTCTAACAAACCAACACACACACACAAACTCAAACAAACCCACACACCCACACACACACACACACACTCTAACAAACCAACACACACACACACACTCTAACACACCCACCTGATCTGCATGCCCTTCCTGCAGGAGCACAGGTCCTTGCGCAGCAGGACGTTGTTGAGGGTGACGGCGCCCGTGAGGAAGAAGAGCTGCTTGACGGCCTGCCGCAGGAGGCCGGCCTCCGTGCCGTGCTGCGTCATGGTGGCGTGGAAGGAGCTGAGCGTCTGCAGGATGGAGGTGATGGTGTGGGCCGCCGCGCCCGGGGGGCCGCTGGGGGAGCGCCGCCTGAAGCCCAGAGGCTTCATGCTGAAGACGCCCTGCAGGCTCTCGTGCTCCAGCATGCCAGGCACTGCTCAGCACGGACATGGGGACAGAGGTCAGAGGACACCACATGGAAGGTTTTCAGGCAGGCATCGTGTGAGGCTGGCCCTGCATCACCTGACACATAGCAAAGCTGAAGCTGGAGTCTGGAACCTCTCTGTAGATTTTAGACTGACAAGGGGCTTCGCCAAGGGGTGTCACCATGGAGGCGTGGCCAAAGGGCTTCGCCAAGGGACGTGGCCAAGGGGCGTCGCCAAAGGGCGTCACCAAGGGGTGACGGGTGAGGGTCTAGGGGCCGTGTGTGGGACAGACCTATCATGGGGTGAGGGTCTAGGGGCTGTTGTGTGGGACAGACCTATCATGGGGTGAGGGTCTAGGGGCCGTGTGTGGGACAGACCTATCTTGGGGTGAGGGTCTAGGGGCCGTTGTGTGGGACAGACCTATCATGGGGTGAGGGTCTAGGGGCCGTGTGTGGGACAGACCTATCATGGGGGTGAGGGTCTTCTCCATGGCGGTGAGGAAGCGGTGGTAGATGTGGATGGCCAGGTCACTGAGGATCTGCCGGTGCTCGGAGAGGTCAAAGTTCTTCAAGCAGTTGTTGTTCTGCTGCGGTGTGTTCAACTTCATGAACTCCTGTTGGAGAAAGATGGAATGACTTGATTTAATCCACACATCTATAACCCCTCCCTCACACACACTCACACTCACACTCACACTCACACTCACACTCACACTCACACTCACACACACACACAGAGTAAATAACAGAAAGGCATACCTCCTCTCCACTGTACTGTTTCAAGCAGTTGATCAGGTGATTCGTGTTAGAGAGCCAAAATGAAAGTGTTTCAAAGTCTTTTTGATGATCCTGTAAAGAAACAAAACACATTTTCATTTTCAGAGAGAGAGAGAGAGAGAGAGAGAGAGAGAGAGAGAGAGAGAGAGAGAGAGAGAGAGAGAGAGAGAGAGAGAGAGAATGGCACAGGATCGCAGGTTGGAATCAACCCTGGGTTCCCATTAGCCGTACTGCCCCTGCTGTCCTGTGTGGTGAGCCAGTAGCAGGCTGAGGGCCGCCTCACCTTGATGACCGTCTTGATCCCCGTAATGACGCCGTTCATCAGGCTCTTGAGCTTGGTGCCGTCGTTGAGGTAGTCCGAGTGGCGGATGCACATGTAGATGATGTAGGCGGCCAGACCGGGGATCATGTTGACCACCACGCCCCGGGGCTTCAGGTCTGAAGCCCCGAAATCAAAATGTATAAATATAAAGAAATAATAATAAAATATTAACATATATATCTTTCTCTAACTCTTGTCTTCATAATGTAGTACTTTAGGAAGTTTTCTTATTTTATTGATTTTATGTACTAGCATGATTCTTGAGCTTTTTGAGTCTTGTCTTCATGGTAGAATGCATTGAACCTAACGTGTGTACGTCACTAAATGAACCTGATGTAATCAACAGGCCCGATTGTGCATCCGGTAGCCAACGAGGAGGGATGGTTACCTACCCAGGATGATGTTTTGAATCAACCTAGTCTCGTCCTCTCTCTTACACTCCAGCATACCCAGGTAATCTTTGGGGATCGCCGGGGAGGAGGCTGACTTGGCTGCAGGGAATAAAATAAACACAATATAGAAGTTAGAGCAGAATAGTTGAGAAGACACCATCACAGTACGAAGTCCAAAAACACAAACCTCTCTCTGATTTCTCCAGGCTCTTTATCTGACTCTGGAGTTTCTTAATCAGGCGGTCCTTCTTGTCCAGCTGCTCTTCAAAGTCCTGTCAGAAAGTGTATGATGGTATATTATATTCATGAAGGGCTTCAACCTGCACCATGTAGCTTCTTCATTGCAGCAGTAACGTCATTGTTCGAACAAATCCCAAATGCCAGAGAGCTCAACCAACCCAGGGATGTATTCAAGGTAATTCAATCAGTCTGTGAAGGTCAAGGAAAAGAGAATCTTAAAACTATACCGACACCACTGCAATAAGTCCACTTCACAAACCCCCCCCCACACACACACACACACATACAATCACACACAAGCATACCAAACACACACACACACACCATATTGTCAGCCGTTAGCCGCGATGCCTCTTGACTCAGCCTTGTCTTGGCCGCGCTCTCCGCCAAGTGCTGTTGGAGAAGCTGCTGGTTCTCCTGATAGAGCTCCTCCACCCTCCCCTGGAGCTCCGTCCTGTCCGTCTCCAGCTCCTCCAACTGCTGCTTCAGGTGCCTGAGCAGCAGGGACACACATTTCAGCTAAGAGCCATTGACATATATAAATAATATATTAATACCCACAGTGGGGACACAATGTGAGCTTCACTCACATGCATTGGGACTGCTCCTCTTCGACCTTCTGCAGATTGTTTGTGATCTGGTCTGTTTTCTCTATGGAAGATATAATGAAAGGGGATGTGTTAGAATACACACCAACACAAGAGCCCCATGAGACTAGGAGAGTATTCTTGAATTTGTGATGCAATGTTTGGGTTTTGTTCTTCTTACCGGCGATCTCTCTGGACTGCACCTCAACATGAGCCTCCAGGTCCTGCTTCTGTCTCTGCAGCTCAGACACTTGTTGCTTTAGCTCTGGTATGATCTTTGAATAAGAAAACAAAACCAAAAATAAACAAGGTTGCCGCTGCACCGATTGAGTAGTAAGTCCCTGCCCCACTCGGAGAGCAACGGCAGCAAGCAGAATCTCTGTGGTCACGTACTGAGTTCTCTCCGCTGAGCCTGGCTACCTCCTGGCGGATGTCCTTGTTGACGTTGCTCTTGTCGTGGAACAGCTTCTGTAACTGGTTGTTCTCCTTCTGGAGGTGCTCCAGTTTCAACATCAGGCCGTGGACCTGGTTCTCCCAGTTTTCCTTCTGCTCCCTCCTTTGGTTCTCCAGCACGCTGTAGTCAATGGAGGATTAGATCATAGGACTATTTTATGTTTAAGCAGAGACACCATTCCGTATTCTCAGCAAAACCTTTGGACTCACACATTGAATGGCCCACACATGTTGAATCAAAGAAGTGAAGTGTCTCTTTTAGACAATAGCCATTTCACATATATCCTCCATCTTTTCTCCGCATTTATAGAACAAGAGGTTTGACCGTGAGGGTCATTCACACTTATTCACACTTGATGCCCGATATGCGGACATTGGTGTCGCTCAGTCATCAGTAGAATCTCCGGCTGGTTTAGAGGAGTGGGCTTGCAAGGGGCGGGATATGACGTAGGGTCTCGGTTTGTTTTGGTTTGACCACAGACAGCTCGGAGGCAGAAAGGGCAGAACTCATCGCAATCTTAAATGATTCTGCAGAAATGCATATATTTTATTGCATCCACAACATCCGCATCGATCAATGAAAGATTGGACCATGAGTTAGGGACAAAGAGAAGAAATGACAAACAAGAAAGGCGTCACGAACGACCGCGTTACAACACCAAGGAAGAGAAGAGAGTGTATTTTTTGGCTTAATTTCACAATTAACAAACACTGGGACAAGTGTAGTTGATTTCTGTGTTTAACTGAGAAAACAGGGAGTGGAAGGACGGGACCCTATACTGTTCAGCTAACTGTTAAACTTGTCAATAATAAGTGTTAGGAGAGTTAGCGCATGTGTGTGCGCGAGAATAGCAGTGGGTGTGTGAAAAGACTCATTCCATTTAATTTCCTTCCCCTTCCATTTTTATTCTTTGAACACAAGAATGTGTTGAATCTTCATCAGATGGTTCTCCATCCTGTCTGTTTTATGTGCCACACCCACAATCCAAGATGGCAGCACGTATGGTGTCTCTGTTCAGTGTTTGTCTGTTTGGTGTCTTTGTTCAGTGTTTGTCTGTTTTAAGAGTTTTTACTCGTTTTTAGTATCTTTTTTGACTGTTTCACATGCTTTTAAGCATAAAAGCCTTTTGCTGATCTGCAATTGCTTGATTTCCAACAAGCTGTGGAATTGGATAAGTTTGTGCCTGTCTTTGGAGGCTATCCCATGTCTGACTACTCCATGGGGCTGAAGCTAGTCAGTACCTCGGATTGGCCTCTACTATGGGCTACCATAGATAGCCTCCTCTGCCTGTTCACAGACTTTGGGAGCTGCTGCAGTGTGGTTAGTTTTCAGCCTAGAACTGCAGCAGTATAAGAGCCAGAGGCCTACCTCCACCCACCCAGCCCTGCAGCCTGAGATCTACCTCCATCGACCCAGCTCTGCTCCCAGACTTTGGGAGCTGCTGCAGTGTGGCTAGTTTTCAGCCTAGAACTGCAGCAGTACAGCAGCCTGAGGCCTACCTCCATCCACCCAGCCCTGCAGCCTGAGGCCTACCTCCATCCACCCAGCCCTGCAGCCTGAGGCCTACCTTCACCCATCCAGCCCTGCAGCCTGAGGCCTACCTTTCATCCACCCAGCTCTACACCTGGGCCAACTCCATCATGGCAAGTGTTATTCATGCCCTCCTAGTTTTGCTCTGTCTGTCAACATTCTCAGAGTATGAAGTTAACCAGGAGACCCCTTTGAGTGACTGTAACACCATGTTTTATACACCTTACATGTCATCACGCTCAAAGGTTACTGACTGTGCACAGAACTATGTCGGCAACCAAGGGTGCTGGATGTTTGGCATGAGCCTGGTTTCAGAACATAAAAACTTTAAACATCTCCTAAGCCTTCTTCTCCTAAGTAACTGTTTTATCCCATCAAACAGCTCTTGGTCAATCACTATGAGCAGTGACTCTAAGAAAACCAAGAAGCATTTTTATTATACACGCATGTTGAAATGTATTATTGTGTTGATGTTGCTGATGTCAGGAAATGTGCAGCCTAACCCAGGTCCTGTGCCTGATGTGATATCTCTGCAAACCCCTGCTGATTTTTTAAATAGGTCCGGTATTGGTTTTGTACACATGAATGTGAGAAGTCTCTTGCCCAAAATTGATATGGTTAGAATCTGGGCCAAATCAACCAATGCTGATATTATGGTTTTATCTGAGACATGGCTGGGTAGTTCCACTCCTGATAGTTATATATATATATGGATGGGTATAATATTTTTCGTACTGATCGCTGTGCTAAAGGTGGAGGGGTGGCTATTTATATCAAAAATACTTTTCAGGCAACAGTACAATTATCCAAGTCTGTGCCTAAACAATTTGAACTGCTTATTTTGAAAGTTGAATCCACAAAGAGCTGTGTTATATCAGTTGCAGGATGCTACAGACCCCCTTCTGCATCAAAGGATACTTTATCCTCATTGTCTGACTGTTTATCATCTATAAAGTATAATGAACTGGTTTTAATGGGGGACTTAAATTGGGACTGGTTAACTCCTGCATCTGATTCTTTTAAATGCTTCTGTGATTCAGCACTTTTGACCCAAATTATAGACTCACCAACCAGGCCAAATAATAAACATCCTGAGAAGTCAACGCTCCTTGATTTGATTTTAACAAATGTTCCGCAGAAATATAAAGCCATTGCTGTCTTTGCAAATGATGTTAGCGATCACTGCATAATTGCTTGTGTGAGAGACACAAAGTTGCCTAAGTGTAAACCACGTATTATACTAAAGAGAAATTTTAAATTGTTCTGTGAACAAGCTTTTTTAAATGACCTTTATCTCTGTGATTGGACCAAAATAAATTTGATCCCAGAGCCCGAGATAGCATTGCAGTATTTTAAATCATTATTGTTAGACATTATAAATAAACATGCTCCTCTTAGAAAACATAAGATTAAAGGACGTGACAACCCGTGGTTCTCAGAGCAACTGTCTGAACTAATTCATGAACGAGACCTTGCTTGGGCAACTGCAAGAAAATCCAAAAATAAATCAGACTGGCAACATTTTAGGTACCTGAGAAACAAGTGTGTCTCCCAAATACGTAAAGCTAAAGCAGATTTTTATGTTAATGAAATATGTGATAGCACAAACAACCCTTCTAAATTCTGGAAGATGATTAAATCATTGTCTTCAGGCACAAGGGACACTGTACTTCCGAATACTTTAAAGCTGAATGATGAGATCATTACAGAAAAGAAAAGTATGTTAGATTCCTTAAACCAGCATTTTATATCTTCTGGTTTGTTGTTTGAGCAGGAAATGAAACAAGATATGAGTCAAGTGGATTACTCTCTGTCTGGTGAAAATGTACTTTGTGATTTTGATCTTGCTCTCATTGCTAAAGAGGAGGTATACAATGCTCTCATTAAGTTAAATACCAAGAAATCCTCTGGTCCTGATGGGTTAGACCCATACTTCTTGAAAATTGCTGCTGAACATATTGCAGAACCTTTGACATATATTTTCAACTTGACTATAGAAACTGGAATAATTCCTAGTGTCTGGAAGTCAGCATATGTCACTCCTTTATTGAAGGGTGGTGACCGATCAAATCCTAATAATTATAGGCCGATATCAAAATTGTCTGCTTTAGCCAAAGTTTTAGAAGGGCTTATAAGTGACCAGTTGAAAGATTTTCTGACAGCAAATAGCATTTTAAATGAACTGCAGTCTGGTTTCAGAAAAAAGCACAGTACTGTCACTGCCACTATGAAAGTCTTAAACGATCTCATAAGTGATATTGATTCTAAAGAATACTGTGCTGCATTGTTTTTAGATCTGTCAAAGGCTTTTGACACAGTTGACCACTTGGTCCTGTGCCAGAGACTGCGAGATATTGGAATGTCTTCAAAAGCTGTCATGTGGTTCGGAAACTACTTGAGCGGCAGAACACAAAGTGTTCAGGTTGATGGTGTATCCTCCAAACCTTTGTTGACTCAAAATGGTGTCCCCCAGGGGTCCATATTGGGTCCCATTTTATTTACTATTTATATAAATGTCTTGTGTCAAAATGTAAATGATGCCAAATTTCACTTTTATGCAGATGACACTATTTTGTACTGTTCTGCTTCATCATTAACAAGTGCCATACAAAAGCTACAATCTGCTTTTAATGTCGTTCAGAGTAATCTTAATCAATTAAGACTTGTGCTCAATTCTGACAAAACTAAATTGATGTGCTTTTCAAAATCACGGAAGACAGATGATGCTTGTCAGATTGTTATACAAAATGAAAAAGTGATTGAACGAGTTTCAGTCTACAAGTACTTGGGATTTTACTTGGATGAAAATCTGTCTTTTAAATATCATATTGAGTGTCTTACAAAGAAACTCAGGGTTAAACTTGGTTTCTATTATAGAAACAAAAGTTGTTTCTCCTTTAATGCGAGAAAAAGACTGATTCAGGCGACTTTTGTATCAATACTTGACTATGGTGATATCTTATACATGCATGCAAATCTCTCCTCTCTGAAAATGCTGGATTCGGTGTATCATGCAGCATTAAGATTTGTAACAGATTTAGGTTTTCGTACTCATCACTGTAGTCTTTATGAGAGTGTTGGCTGGCCTTCTTTGTACAATCGTAGATGGGAACACTGGTATTGTTTTC
>JAOPJL010000162.1:20207642-20219599 GCA_027123545.1 Trisopterus esmarkii | reverse complement strand
TGATCACTGGAACATCCTTTGTTTTCATTTGCATTTATACACTCTAATAATACTGTGAGGTACTGGTACTGAGCAGATTTATAATTTATAATTTATATTGTTTATACCGTCTGTTTTGTTTGTCTTATTTGTTCTGTTTATCTTTTAAATCCTTTGCATTTTACTTTAGCATTGGTACCTGGAAGGGAAGCCTGCAGCAGAAATCCGGATGGTCTCCAGGACTCCACAGGACCTGAGCTGCTGCACCGTCCTCATGGGCTCCAGTCTGTCAGGAGGAGGACAGACAGACGCTGGGAAGGATGAGTGGTGTGTCTGAACAGAAGCTGAATGAGATTAGCGGGGGGGCTCTTCCTCACGTGAACGGGGCTTTGTGGTCGTTGGGTTTGATGCAGCGCACATAGTGAGGAGTTGTAGCGTTCAGCGTGTCCATCAGCAGGGTGAGCGACTGACGAAACTAAGAAAAGGATGCAAAACATTGATGAAGGAGCAGTGTGAGGAAATAGTTCTGTGTTCATCCATCCAAAGACCCTGTCGGACTGACCACTACATTACCAAGAAACCATTGTGTTTGTATTTTCTATTTTTTTAAGTTAGTTTTCTTGTGATCATAACGTGGTTCTCTCACCTGCAGTCCAACAGTCTTCTTGTGAACTTTACTAGCCGGACCACGACAGGACGTCTTCGATGTGGAACTGGTGCTGTTTGTGTTGGTCTCATGCTCTTCCAAAAGCATCACTAGTAAATCAAACTAAAGTGAAACATAATAACAGTGAGGGGAGTTATCGAATGTGGCTGACATTGCCAACACTGCCTGCAGGTGGCAGTGTTTCCTGCTTTATGGTATATTTAGACATAAATTCCTAATGACCTAGTGTTTCCACAAACCTAGGGTGTGTACATTTACCACAGCAGAAGCAGGCATTGCTTGCAGACAGTACATTCCCTGAGGGAACTTCTGTGTTTTACCCTAGAGACTGCAATGTACTCAATGTAAAGGACTGAAAAATAAGAGACTAGTTTCACCTTGCTCATTTTCAGAACATTGATCTGCTCTTCATTGACAGTGTCCTTGTTCTTCTCCAGGAAGCCATCACACTGGTACTCCACCTGGTAGACAAAGGCCTACAGTCAGACACACTGAACTAACGGGGGGAGAACTGGTGTACAGAACCATGAATTGTCTTTCCTATATGTCTTCTTAGATATACTGCTCCTACTGTATATGTACCTTATCTGCAAAGTGGTGGATGATAAAAGCCGTATTGGACAGTCTGGGCTTGTCAAAGTGAGCGTTCTGTTTCAGGAGAGAGGCATACAGTTTCTGGACCCAAGTGTCATCAGAGCCTTTGGGCATCTGAGGGCAGGAAAGAACGGAAGGATTGAGACATGATGACTCATATAGGAAATTGCCATGACTTGCTCAAACCCTTTAACAACAGAAACATGAAACAAACGTGATACATTAGTGGTGCTGCTCAGACGGATGGCGTGATCAATGGGTTAAATCCAGGTTCTGTACCGAGGCTGACATTTTGACTGGACTGACAATGAAAGCGTTGCACGTTAACTGTGGGCAAAGAATGGTATCGGAAAATATAATCTGAGCCAGTCGACCGGTGCAGAAACATGGAAAAAAACAATCAAGAGGAAGTTAGGGGGTGGCTACCAGCTTTCTGAGACAAATGTGACTGAGTGTGAGGTTGTACTGGCCCTGACCATGACGTGACCATGCCATAAGTCTACCTCTAGCCATTTCTGACCTTTTACCAAAACATATGCCGCTGTCATGCTGTTTACAGATGTTTTTTGGACAGATTGCCTGAAAATATGATCACAGTAAATGTTGGTCCCCTGTGAACAACCATTGAGGGCCCAATCAGGAGAGCCTACCCTGCACTCCTCGTCCAGCAGGTCCAGGACCCCCAGCCTGGCCTCGATCAGGCGGATGCAGGGCTCATTGTCAGAGAAATCGATGAGGGACCAGGGGATCTCCTCCTTCATGTACTCCTCCTGCTCCAGCTTGAAGACGTGCTGTAGAGAGGGACCATGTGCATTGAGTCAGGCCACGTGCTCCGGGTGAGGCCAGATGACGTCGGAGCGAGGCACCTACCAGGTTGAACTGTTGCTGGAGTTTCTCATTGGCAAAATTGATGCAAAACTGCTCAAAACTGTTGACGTCAAATGTTTCAAATCTGAAAAGAAATAGACAGGAAAAAAAATAGAACTCAGGGATCACTTCCTCTGGCAATTTCTGTAGAAAAATATGAAATAAAAAAAACACAAAGAATACTGAAACGACACCAAGAACTTAAAATACCCGTAGATGTCCAGAATGCCAATGAAGCAGCGACGGGTGGTGGAAAACTTCAAAGTCTGGTTGATGCAGTCTACGATCCAGCCAAACAGCTTGGCATAGATGTGCTTGGCTAGGGCATCCCGCCCGTTGACCGCGGACACCTTGGGGAGAGTCTTGGAGAAGGTTTCTGTGGCCGTCCTGAGCTTCCTGTGACATAACCAATAGGCCATGTCCTGGTAGGCCACCCCCATCAGCTCACAGAACACCACCAGGTGGTGTTGGTCTGGCTGGGAACATCACAAGGCATGTTGATGGGATGCAGATGTATGCTGATGTATCAGAGGTAGCCAGGGCTAGGTCTCCGTGCCTACCGTAACGCTGCTGCTGTCTGCTGACTGAGCCTTCACTTCTACGTTGCTGAAGTGAAGAATGGCAGCAAGGATTCGGAAAAGTGACATTTGGTCACTTACACTGAATCCTGTCAAAGGTATTATGTCAACATTAGTTAACATAATGCGTATGCACAAATGTGTTGGGAAGCTGATTGAGCATATTGACTGATTACATGAATTCTGTCTTACAAACAGCAGACCTCCATGTTTCTATTGTGATGTGTGCTGTGAGTTAAGTATTGTTCTGGCAGCATCTGAATGAAAATAAAAAACATAATCCCACCCACCTAGCAACGTTAAGGCTCTCCTGGTTTTAGACATATCTCCAGCATCATCCACGCCCTCTATAGCCAGGCTCTGGCCTTGGTTGGTGCAGAGGTAGTCATCAGCACAGCCTTGAGATTACAAAAAACAACATGCATTCTGTTACTATCTTCACATCACAGGTGGATCCAGATAGGACTCTCTACAGAGCATGTATCTACAGTAAAGAAAATCTACTTTCAAAGATGTTTCAAAAGGCTGTATGACATTAACACAAATCACTCACTTAACTTGAAATCTTTGAACTCTGGCAGGTGAGAGGAGGCACACAGCTGATACAATATATGGTAGTTCCTTTCTCCAAGAGGCTAAAAGTTATGAAGACAGAAGAGGAATAACTCTGTGTTTAAATCAATGTATTTATACTATGTAAGTTAAACTTATTTTATAAATCAGTTATACTCATACATGAGACTATTTTAACAAGAACACAAATTCAAAGTCTATCGCCATTGAAATCCAAGAATTAAGAAACACTAGTTATCATATGTGCTGTCAAGTTGTCTAGATATTTTTCTGACCTGGAACACCACTCGCGATTTCTCCAGAAGGTAGGTCTTCATCATGGCCCCGATGATGCGGTTCTTCTTGTCAAAGCCGATCTCAATGTACTTTCCAAACCGGCTGCTGTTGTCGTTCCGGTTCGTCTTCGCATTCCCGATGGCCTTTGATCACAGACATGCAGTGATGGAGGGTTACTGGCCACCGGTTCAAACTGTGTACTGCTGTGGTCTGTCCCCTGAGGGAGTCCTCCCCTACCTCCATGATGGGATTGGAGGCCAGCACCTTATCCTCCACATTGGCCTGCACCAAGGAGCGACTGACAGTGGCAAAGTACCGCATCACGTACTTGGCCGAGACGGTCTTCCCGGCCCCAGATTCCCCGCTGACGATAACAGACTGGTTCCTCTCGTCCCTGGCGGAGGAATGGGAGTTTGTAGTGGAGAGAGGTGTTCCGATACGATACCATTATCGGAAATTCCTCCAATAATTATTTACTACAGAGGCAAAGAACATCACAAACACGTGTGGTGCTATGCGGCGTTTGTTAACGGAGGTGGAAAGTCGGAATGGGAAACGCATCATCTCCGACCTACGTGCATTCAAGAATACAAGTGTATTATTATAATTATAGATTAGAAATGTAAATGATCGAGTTCTGTAAAAATCTTTTTCAACAGTAAGTGAACGGACTATACATCGTCGTCGTAAGAGAACTCTTCAATAAGAACAAGTGCTATTAGTAGTTACAATGCTAGATGCTGTATCGGTATATACTTGGTAGCGGACGATACTCAAGTTCAGGAATCTGAATCAATATCAGGAAGGAAATAATGGTATCAAAAAGGAAATAATGGAACATCTATAGATGGGTCTTTTTTTAAACATATCTGCTGTGGAATGTAACATGACGCCACAAATGATACCCTCTTTATCAAGGAGGGACAGTCTGGGGGACACTGCTTTGTGTTTGTTGTTTAAACACCTCGCCATGTTTTTGTATGCCTCCTCAGCCACGGCGAATATGTGGGGGTCCATGTCGCCCAGGGTCTGCCCGCTGTAGGCATGGATGATGTCCGCCTCGTAGATGGGCAAGCTGCTGTACGGGTTGATGGCCACCAGCACGATGCCTGGAACAGGGCCACAGACCACCAGTTTAACCCATCAGTCCATGTTAGCCCCGGTTCAGTCAAATGCGTTACAGTTGACCTATTATGCAGTGTCTACTACCTGTATCATAACCTCATCAACTATTATGTGTATGCTTATTCAGCGCACAAAGTTATTGAGCCATTGGATAGAATGCATGCATAATACATAACCAGACATGTGGTTAAATATTTCCCATTTTATATTCTTCAGCTTTAATACCATAAGTACATGAGTTGTTGAGTGCATAATCGTTGCATCTCGTCTGATTGTGCCATACTGCACTGTGAACACGGCTCCAAAGTCTACATTGGCACAATGATAGTGAGTCACACGAGAGAAGGGCTCATTACCACAATATGTGTAAATGAGCTTGGAGTCTGTGAAGCGCACTTTGAGGTTGTGCAGGACGGCCGGTTCGTGAAGGTAGCTCAGTGCTGTCAGGTCATTTTCCCCCACCAGGAGGTTAGGGTTCCTCAGGGGTGGTAATCTGATGCTTTTCAGGTCGATTCTGTGTTCCAACACCTGGAATCATACAGGGTTATGATTCCAGGGTTAGAGAATTTATGCATGTCTCAATTTTCTTAGGCTTACCTTTGCCTGAACCACTGTTGAAGCCTCCTTACCATACCATGCAAGCCCAAACTTGATCTAATAACGGCAGGCACCGACAGCTTTGACTAGAAACGCAAGACAACGGACCTATCTGGATCAAATATTGAACAAATCGACTGTGAATAGGCTACAATTGTTCTCTATGTCTAACATAACCCAGTGAAATACTCAAGCAATAGTTTTATTCTGCATGAGGGTCTATTTTGCATAACATTCCCTATCCACTGTCTATCTCTCACCGAGCCGTCCTCCAATCGGAGTGATAGCACCTGGTCCCCGGGTGTGAAGGCTCTGGTGAGCTCCGCGGACCTCCACACCTCCTCCGGGTCAGGAAGCCAGACCCGGGCCGACTGGGGAACAAGTCCAAAAGAAACATCTTGAAAGTCTGCACTTACAACGAACACAAGCCTTTACTTGAATAACCAGGACACAACTCTACAGAACACTGGATGACAAGGCATTCAATGGATTGAAAACGAAGTATTATTGTAATTGAATTATGCTAAGATTATTATGCTGTAGTTACCTTTGAGTACAGTTCAGAGACTGCCATGGCAGTGGACCTGAGCTCTCCAACCGGCTACTGAGGAGAACCTCGCTGAAGGACGTACAGGTCCATTTCAGTGGGGGAAGTCAGCAAGAAACAGGCAACAGCAGACTGCAGATTAGCAAGCTATGTTAAGATTGTATAACACCGTTTAAAATAAGTAAGTTTGAGGTGAGCAGGATCACATATAGTAGTGAGCCATACGGAGGGTGATAAGAACCTCAGCGGTAGGACCGACTCCTCCAGTCAGTGAGATCAGCGGGAGCGCGCCGAGACCCTCTCTGAATCACAGGCGCGCCCCCCAGCGGTCACGCATCTCAAGACAATTATCAATTATTGAAACGTAATACTTTGATACTTCACTTTTAAAGTGCAATACGCGGTTACTCAACTAAATTCGAAACACTGTTTCAGTCATTTATTATGCAAAACTATTTTATTTACAGAAACATGGCAGTGTACTTGCACTATAAATGTACATGCACACTTCAGACATATTCAAACTGCTTGGTACAAAACCTCAATGATTCCGGTAAGTGGTAGACGATCCAGGCTAGATTCACCACTAGTTTACTTTGACCAGATATTGCTCAAGATGAAAGCGGTTCATTACTTTCAAGGACTTTCCAGAGGCCAGTATGATTTGGAACTACAGCAGTATTCAGAACTACAATTAATTAAAACCCAACCAGCCAACCTAGCAAAAGTTGCCTTATCAATACAGTATATAGAGAGCGGGACATGGGTGACTTAGTATAATCGGAAAAAAAAAACAGCTTTGCCTTCCGTTCCTAGTTGTTTTTCAATGCCTTAACTTGTTGAAAAATAGTTCCACATATATGTAGCTATAGTGAAGTTAATGTAGGCATACAATTTATACTGGTCCTGCAATGGGCATCATTCCAATAAACTTTTTGGGATGAAAAGTACAACAAAATAGAAATCTTGGACATAATGTAGTGACAGATATCCAGGAACACTATGAAAAAAATCATTAAATGAAAGCTACCATGCAGAGTGTTCCAGGAACACAAGCTTGTATTTGCATTTCCAGGTGACTTAATATACCGCAACTTCAAAGTCAATCTTAATTTTGAACAACGTTAACTATAGATCGGCTGAATACCACACAGTGATGACCCTATACTTTGCCATCTCCGGCTTTCAGCATTCAGCTTACATTTGCAGTCATCAAATGGTGAATGATAAACAGAAATAGAACTGGGCAGGTTGCTATGCAAGGCAGGTTGGAATGGACACATAACAATGTACATAAAATGCTTATCACTAAATCAACCAGCGAGTTTGCTGGCTACAATGGAAGGCTTTCTCTGCGGCAGGTCCTGGGGTGTGGGTATGTGGTCTCCGGTGATCTCAGTCTTCTCCGTCGGAGCCATGGGCAGCTGTTTGTTCTTCATTTTGGCTTTGGCCATGTTGTAGTCACCAGAATCAAAGTACTTTTGCTGTGAGAATAAAAATGGAATATATTCATTAAATATTGTCAATGTTAAACTACTAAAAAGGAAAGCTGTCCTTATTAACGTATGAAACACACCCCCTTCTGAAGTCTTTTCCTGAGGAGATCCGAGCCCCCTGGCTTGGCGGCCAGGTTAGGATACCTAGTCTTCAGTTTGGCTTCCTCTGCTTTCTCAGGACTGATGACTTTATCCTCCATTTCCTATGGAGGACAAGTCATGCAAAGGCAGAGACAAAACTATTTATCTTCACAAACAATGCAAGAGTCGATATATGATGACAAATGCGAGATTTTCCCCGTTACCAACCAAATAAAATATGTAATACGTAATGTCCTCTCAGAAGAAAATGCACTCCTGCAGAGACCTGAGCATGCTATTAATAATCAGATTTTAGCTGAGAGCTTAGCTGCTAAACTAGCCCACACTTGATACAATAACTACAACTCGGCAATGTTACACGACACCCAGATTAATTGTTTGTTTGTGTGTGAAAGTATCCTCTGTTAACATGTATTGTTGAGAAAAACGTCCTGCTAGGACCCCATCACCAGGAAGCTAACTAGCTTGTTGCTAATCGCATCTCGTCCATTCATGTTGGTGGGAGCTACCTCAGCTAGCACCGCCTGCTAGCACACACACCCGGGGTCAACTTTGATTTACCTGCTGTTCCTCGGGATTAACTGCGCCGTCGACCCCCTCGGACATCGCGGTGTGGGCCCAGGTAACAGGAGTACGGGAACGAGAAGTCAGCCCTCAGACAGGCGGAGGTGAAGCGGCAGAACGCGGGACGATGCAGTAGCTAGAGCGGCTAGAGCCAAGTGACGGGTCCGGCCCCTAGGAGGAGCAATCAATGACCCTAGGAGGAGCGACCAAGGGTCCTAGGAGGAGCAATCAAGGACCCTACGACCCCTCAGACACGTCCCTGCTACCAAAACAAGAGGTGGTAGACAAACAAACTGACTGTCCCGTGTACTGTCAGTACACGGGAGGCTCCTGGGGGACCAAACACTACACCTCCAGTGTCCCAGCTCTCAATTACACGGTGCAGCCCTAAGGACGTGTGTACCAATTACAAATGAGTAGGTGTTGACCCAACTAAATCAGATTTGCGTGTTTGTATTGGATGTTCAGTCGGATTTAACCTTAATCAAGGTTTATTTTGAGATTACTAAAATACTGCCCTGGTGTTTATTAAAGAGTCTAAAGTTACAAAACCGAAACTCTCAAAGTGATGACTTAAGGGCAGAGCTGGGGTGAGGAACACATTCCATCTCCAACAATGACATGGATTTATGCTTGATTGCGGTTGTAATATTTGACCTATTCAAACGAAAGAAATAACGTGAATGAATATGCCCCATTTTAGAACAGCTATGAATTTTGGAAATATCTGTAGGACCCAACTATTTGGTGTTATACTGCCCATCTCAGATATGAAGTGTAGACATCAAAATGAGCCTGAGATTATCCCTACACTCGAGCTGGGTTTACCCTTAAAGGGGAAAAACCAGTGTAAAACGGATCTGGGATATGTTTATTATGATAACGAGTTGGACTGTTCGTTTGGGAGCAAAAAAGCGCATAGGCCTTTAGACGCATTCTTTTGTTGGCTGTAGCCGATTCTACTATAACACCATATAGTTAGACTGATGCAAGAAAAAGAAAAAAAAAAGAAGCTATTTTAAACCACTTACAAGGCTAGAAGTAGCCCAACACTTCTTTGGTAGTATAATAAGGGTCTTAACATATAAAACGAGGCATTGATAACTTTGTAAGTGTACAGATTGTTTTATTTACACATTTTATATACACACAATACCATTAGTAGTTCACCCGTCGACGCCAAATTGTCTTTAAAGACTCGATAAGTCGATTGGCGAACACAGAGCATGCGTGTGGTTGACGGGGGTATCTTCTCTCTTCACAAGTTGTTCTCCAAGCTGAGGCTACAGTTCGTGCCCCGAACACACCTCCAGTTCCCTTGTTCACGTGTACAGCCTACATCTGTCAACACGCATGTTCTGTGTTCGCCAATCGACTTATCGAGTCTTGAAAACAATATGACGTCGACTGGTGAAATACTGATGGTATTGTGTATAAAATGTCCTTTTTAATAAACAATCTGTACACTTACAAAGTTATCAATGCCTCGTTATATATGTTAAGACCCTATGCTACCAAAGAAGTGTCGGGCTACTTCTAGCCTTTTAAGTGGTTTAAAATAGCGATTTATTTATTTTTTACCATGAGACATGCCCTTATCAGTCTAACTATATGGCGTTTTGGTAGAATCGGCTACATCCAACTAAAGAAAGCGTCTATATGCGCTTTTTTGCTCTCAAACGAACAGTCCCAACTTGTTATCATACTAAACATATCCCAGATCCATGTTACACCGGATTTCCCCTTTAAGAGTTGAAACAATTGTTTGTTTTTTAAACTACGATTGCCCTTCCAGTTCCAACTTTCTACACCATTCACTTAACGTATTCAGAAGTAATGGTGTGCAATTGTCTTTGCTAATATCAATTAACATATTCATGATTACAAGTAGTTTTATTACGTTTTCAAAAAATGTCATCCATTTCCCACATCCTGTGTTAGAATGAGCCAACTTGAAAACCGCCAACCATGTTTACAATGTGGAATAAATGGTTAAACCGAATAACTTTTCTCCAACAGTTTGTTTTGTCAATTTGGAATTATTTTCCCTGTTTTAACAAAGTAATATCAGAGGGAATAAATGCTCATTCTGAACATTGCTACAAAAAACATTGGTGGTGTAATACATTTCACACAGGGGGAGTTTACATTCCTTTAAGATCCTTAGGGAATAAGGAAAAGGAACAGCTTTTGTTATTTTATGGAAATATGGAGCCTGGTTGATAAAAAAAGTGCATCTGGCCCTTGGATCAGTTATCCTCTGCCATGACCACGTCTTCTTGCAACTTCTGCACCATCTTTTCTTCCAATTGTTTGGCTTTGCCTGGAAGACAGACAAAATGATTAGAACTAATCTTATACAAGTAAGAGTACAATACACAAGCATTCTTGAAGGAAGTTACAAAGGCCAGACCTCTTATCACACTGTGACTGTTTCCATCGAAGTTTATTATTTATTGTAATTAACTGTATGAATGATGCTTTTATCCAAATAACTTTTGACACATCATTAATAAGCAGGTAGGGGTAAGGCATCTTGCTAAAGGATGCCTATAAATAAAATACAGGGACCAGGGTTTGAAACCAGAACCATCGGCTGGGGGTCAAGCCTCCTCATCCCCATACTATCTTGGATGTCATTTGTTGTGCCAGCTGACTCACCCGCATGTGGTGCCCTGATCAGGTGAATGTTCTTCTTGACCGAGATGATCGCCTCTTCCTTGTCCAGCTGTTTGCCCTTCTTCAGTCTAGAGACAGGGAACAGTGTTTAAAGGCATGGGTCTCATTGCGGAGACTACCAACTCTCTCCTACTGATCAACATCCCACGTTTAAGGAGTGTTGACATACAATATGGTTGATAATACAGACCTAGGTATGAAAAGTATATCTTACCTGTTTATTATGAATCTCGCCTGTCGTTTATTTTTTATCACTTCTACCTTCTTCATTGCTTCCACTGGAATAGAAAGGACATTATAGATTCAGAAATTCAGATGGAAATTCAGATTCTGGTTGAGTTCATAGAATCAACCGATAACCATTTCTAGCTTTAAGTGGCGTTTAGATTTACCTGTCTTGCTCCAAAGCTCACGCTGGTATTTAAGAGGAATATTTCGACGTTTCTCAAACTCCAAAGCATTATCCTAAAAAAGGTGGCATAGTCGTTTTAACAAGACATCTAAACACACAAGCATTGGGATACATGGTGTAAATCAATTGAAATCAAATAAAAAAACAACTCACCACTGTCAACTCCTTTCCTGCCGCTTTCCTGAAGGCTTTAGTCCATCTGGTCTTTCTTGGGTTACGCTTCTTCTTGAAGTTTTTGTGACACTTGGATTTGCAAAATCTAAAGACCTATAGAAATATAAACAAACGCAGATGAAGGGAAATTAACTTAATAGAGGGTCCTAGCACACAGCCAGGCGTGTCTGTTCCGATAACAGACGTTTCGAGAAACATCACAAGAGGAACATCACATTCTGACTGATTGATCATTTCCTATAAAAGTGACATGCTTTCAGTATAATCTCAGAGCCACGGATTACTAAACAGACTATAACATGGGAACAGGTGAGAGCCTCAGCACGTTTAAAAGGCTACAGTTAGCCTAGCCTGCTGGCTAGCGCTGCCGAAAAACAACCGTACGCCACTAAACTATCGGCGGTCACTCAACCACACAGCGACATACCTTGCAATCATTTCGAACAAACATGTTACCATGCCCGGGGTAGACAGGCCCCGAGCAGAAATAGCATTTTTCAATGCGCATTTTGGGTCCTCGTTCTCGAAGAGGACCTGGTGTAACACGCTGAGGAAAACAAGACCGTGTGAAGGTCTTCTTCTTCTGAGTGAGAAAATATCCCGATGACCCCTTCTCCTTACCGCCCCCTGCCGGTTAGGAAACAGCACGCTGCTAACCCTAACCCTAACCCTAACCCTAACCCTAACCCTAACCCTAACCCTAACCCTAACCCTAACCCTAACCCTA
>JAOPJL010000162.1:20196524-20207542 GCA_027123545.1 Trisopterus esmarkii | reverse complement strand
TGTGTGTGTGTGTGTGTGTGTGTGTGTGTGTGTGTGTGTGTGTGTGTGTGTGTGTGTGTGTGTGTGTGTGTGCGAGGGCGGATCTCTCCCCCTTCTCTCTTTTTTATTATTCTTTATATTTATCTTATCTACTCTTTTTAATAGATGTGTTTTTAATGGACCCGGTTGCTGTGCTGGCACTAAGGGAGGCCTCCCGGGACCCCAGGCCGGGTGCCTTCACCAGTCCGGGCGGTGCCTTGCTCCCTTTTGGTTCCCCTTGGGGGTCACAAAGACAACACAAAAAATACTCACCTAACTCTTGCTCCGCGCCTCCTCAGACCCCAGCTGCAACTCCTCCTGCTCTTCCTGCTCCCCCTTCTCTTCCCATGTTTTTATTCCGTTGTTTTAACAGAAAAATTAAATACATTTTATACTTTTATACACGTGTATATATTATTTGTTTTAAAAAGAAGAAAGAAAAAAATTTTTTATAATAAAAATAAAAGCATTGGGAGATGGTGTGCCGGTGCACCCAGGGTCAATGACCTCCAAAAACCTAACCCTAACCCTCTCACCTCTGGTTGGTTAGAATGGCTCTCCTCCGAGTGGTTATGGTTAGGCAACCTAACCCTAAACCTAACCCTAAACCTAACCCTAACCATAACCATAAACTCCCGCAAATAGCTAGGACTAATCGAAACACGATCTAAAGGCGAGCCCTTCTATCCGATCAGAGGCGAGATCCCAAACTTAAAAAAAAATCGCTTACCGCACCTGTCGATTAGGAAACACCCCGCTGCCCCCTGGTCATTACCGCCCCCTGCCGGCGTTTTACTGCAAATGTCTCCAATGTGTGTATTGGCTGAATGAAATTGTAACGTTTGCCTTGGAGTAGAACTCCGGATCTGGAGATCCGGGCTCGATTCCCAACCCTGACAATTATGATACCATCATACTAAAATGTTAAAATGAAAGAGGGCGCTTGCGTCAAGTTTCTCTAAAGGAGCAAAAATAAATCTGACTGAGGAAAGGAACGAACTGGCAACCTCTTAATTACTGTTAATAGCGTCACTGCTTTTACCACTGTGGCACCCACGGAGCTCGGCCTTCCTCTGTTTTTGACGAATTTAAAAAATGTGGAGACAAAAAATAAAGTGTTTTGTAAAAGGTAAAATGCCCAAATCTATTTTTGATTTTATTCAATCCATGACGGTGTGCCCTTTACACTTAGATCATGCTGCTTGGTTCAAGGCAAAGGCTGTCATCTGCTACTGGTATTTATTTTGGTGGTGCACTGCTCATTAAATGTGTAAAATATATGGGGCTATGGATTTATTAAAGATTGGCTGTTCTATTGGTGTTTCAGACAGATCACAGAACTGTTTTACCATGAGTGTAAAAAAGAAGCAGGTATCCCAGTTGTTTTTGCCTATTCTTGATTATGGAGACACTGTATATCAAATAGATTCAATACTGAAATTAAGAAGGCACATTGAATCATTTATGTAGATTTATTAAAAATGTTATAATGTACATTATATATATATAATGTACATTCACACGCACATAAAGAATTGAATCACCATATCCCAAATAAAGTGAAACATTGTGTTTTTCAGTAAACGTTTTATTTTCTACTTGTGGCCATCTTGAGAGAATCAAAGAGGGATGTAACGACATTTCAGCACAGAAAATACAAAAATTATAGAAGTTTAACATGGGACTAAATTATAGATTAATTATTATAAACATTAAAACACTTGAAATGAGAGAAGCATAAGTTAAATAATAACAATAAGAACTAATTTTCCTTTACAATTGGCAGGTTCAGGAGTTCAGGTAGCTTCCAACTACCAGCCAACACCATTTGGCCAATTTTTACCAATCCATTCCACAGGGGAACAATACAGGACAAACCATTAATATCAGGTTCAGACATGGATCAACAGAAGTTGGGGATTTTGGAACAAAGAAATTTGCTAAAAGGTAAAGTTAAACCAAAGTTCTGTGTAACCGTAACAACCTTTAATTGTTCTCAAATGGACACAACCAAATCGGCAGCAGAACACCGTTTGATCTCTCAAGCTTGACACAATGCAAAGGACTATCCTGATAAAACATCTTCTAAAACTCTTGAAAATACTATCACATTTATATGCAATATTTTTTTCCAAAATGCAAATCAAAGAAAAAACAAATCGCTTAATAACAGAGACTTCTCAAGTTTCTTTGGCAAGATTTCTTTTGTCATATAGATATATAATTTGATTATGTTGCTCTTCACATAGAGGGTCAATATTTTGATAGTCAGCATCCTTGTCTTCATCAAGACAAGACATAGGGATGTTATGTAAGGAAAGATTTTTCCAATTCAGTAATATTATTAGTGAGTAGTAGTGACAGATATCCCTTGATAAAATATTTCTCATCATCACCATCATAATCTATCACTCTCAGAACCCACAATCTTTGGTCTGTAGTCCATAATATCTACCGTATCACAGCCTAAGCAGAAGGATATGAGGCGAAACCCATCTGAGGAAGCTTACAACTCTTTGGATAATAGCGTTGGTGTCACCGCTGCACTCAGCAGCTCTTTAGAAGGCAAGTGGAACACAAGGCCAGGAGTCTTGTATTAAAGCTTTCACCAAGAAACAATAGCATTAAGGGAAAAGGAAAATACATATTCAGCAAAACCATTCATACCACCCCTCCTGGGTTCCTTAGATCATTGCTAAGAAAAAGGTTCGGACTACACACTCTTAATGTGCACTTACATAGTATTATTTTTTGGTAGCACTCAAAAATTCATTATTCTTTGGACACATTTTCTCTTTCCCGTCTTTGGATCTACTATATCCATAAAACGCAACGCCCTTCTGCAATAAGGCCATGTTAAAGCTATTAGAAACCAGTGCACTAAAATGCCAGCCGTCGTTTTTTGGTATGATATTACTCAAAAAGTCAGACAATGTCTAATGCACTTTTTCTTTTCACAGCATGCTATGAAATGTGACATATAAAAAGCTGTTTTAAACTTGTAAATAATATGTGGAGAAACGGTGGTAAAACCAAACCCGACCCAACGATAACACACCAACACAGGTAGACAAAATGCTTCAACCTTGCCCCCTGAGTCTTGACAAAATACTGCACCACATACTGCGAAAAAAGGAGGTAGAAATGTACATACAGAAACAGACGGTTGAGGTAGACAGTAAGTTTCAAAGGGATTAATCGCTCCTGCTGCTCCAGTGGAAGAAATTAAATACAATGAAAATGTATCCGAAATCAAAAGACATTTCTTAACATTCTTTTAAACATTCATCTTAGGTGAGCTTTGGTTTAGGTCAGAAAATGCACAACACGTGCCCACCGGTGGACACATACACACACACACAGACATAGCCAGACAGACAGACATACACACAGACTCACGACACATACAAAGGCAGATAGTTCAAAAAAGAAAGGAAAGAAAGAAGTAACAACATGCAGTTCAAATCCTGAGATACGCCAGAAGAAGCACCACCTCAGCCATCACCGCTGGCTCCCTGATCTCTGTCCCTGAGAAGCCTGCATTTCAGGGAGCCCAGAAGGGTCACTGGTGGTGCTGGGTCTAAAAAGGTTGTGGAGGTGGGCGGTCGTGTCAGGAACTGGCTAGTTGAGGCGGGAACATGGACGGCAGGGAGACCATACCCGCCTGGCCACCCACATCAAGAGGCCGGTGAGGGAGGGCGCAGATTTCAATCTTGTTGTTTTCCATCCTGAAGGATGGAGTGAACTCCACGACCACGACCACGACCGCAGAGCCATCGGCAGGACCAGAGGAAGGCGGTTCCGCTCGGCTGTTGCTGCTGCCACTTCCTGATGAGGAGCTGCTCATCTCCTCGCTGCTCATCTCCTCGTTGGAGTAGTGTCCCGAGTCGGCGGTCTCCTGGCTGCCCTCGCTGGTGTGTGAGCTCTCGGGGAGCTGGTCCTGATGGGGCTGCGGACCGAAGATGATCTCCCGGGAGAAGGGCGGCAGGGCAGCGGACCCTGGCCTCTCCTCATACCGCAGGACCGTCTTACCCGCCTCGTACAGGCAGGCCCTCTTCTCCGCCTGCGGCCCCGACAGAAGAATGCAATTCGAGTGAATCTGTAGGAGTACCACCGGAGGTCTGGTTGTGTTCACTGTTACTGAACCTGAACACAACTTACATCACTTATATTTGGATTGCACTTCTCCCTTGAGAAGAGTAGCCACTTCTTGCTCCTGGCGGCGCCATGCAGCGGACCGGAGCGGCTGAGCAGCATGCTGGGTCCGCCCTGGAGACAGAGAGACGGGGTTACCAACGACATTAGAATGAAAAAAACATGAAACATTCCTATGACTAACTAAGACTCACCTGTACAGAGTTCTCCTAGACGCTGCATAGCGACCCCGTCCGTCCCCTCATACTTGTATGTTGTACTGTATGTTGTACATCCTTGTACTTAATGTACGCACTAATTGTATGTCTGACTTATTTATAGTACTTAGTTGGGTAGCATCTCATCCTAGCTGTCTTTGTTTAGTTTGTTATACGGTGAATGGGTTCTATGAATATTACCTTACTGTACCGACAGCGATATAACGTTTCACCTTCCTAAGACAAATGTACTTATTGCAAGTTGCTTTGAATAAAAGCATCATGCCCTTAATGCTAAATGCCCTTAATGTAAATGTAAGGTCCATGACTGGTCTGGCCTGCAGGGGGTGCTGTGTGGTGTATCTCACCTTGGTGTCTATGAAGGGTGGTCTCATCATGGGTACCAGGACCTCAGCGTTTTCCGAGGGCGGCTGCCTGCCTGCCTGCGGCCCGTCACCGCTCAGCACGCCCACCATCTTCCGACCGGAAGGTTTCCTGTCAAAGATGAAAAGTCAGCCTACATACACAAGAACATCATGCGGGATACAATAAGTGTTTTTTTGTATTTTGTCATGTTGCTGAGGCTTTTGTCCAAATCGACTTACAGTGAAGTTAGATACATGTGATTAGGAAGGTGTACTCGTGGAAAGACATTTTGTTAGAGCCCTAGCCACTCTCTTATCTTGAATTTCTTTACCTGGATCTTGCCTTGCTGATGAGGATCAAGGCACACAAGACGATACAGGAGAGCGCGATGCAGACGCCCACGATGATGCCTGTCATTGACCGCTGGTCTAAGTGGTAAATGCTGTTGGAATGGGCTAGGAAGCAAAACAAACAAAGCAATTCACCATGCAGCCATTAATATTTCATCAACAGGTTACTGAACCACCAGCGATGACAGAAAGACAGAGAAGGAATCAGTTACTATTCATTTTTAATTCACTGGTTGAATAATTGAGAGCGGTATCTATTAGAGATACGGGAGCCTTTACTTTCTAAATAATTTAGATTTTCCGTTGGAACTTTCACACAATTATATTCAGATTGATCGTTTAATCCAACTAAGCAGGACTGGAGAGCCGTGCTAGTCTGTCCTGGTTCTGTACCTGGTGTTTCGGGGAAGCTGTCCGAGTGCCTGGGGTTCTTGCTGCGGTGCCCACTGGCCCGGGGCAGGGCCACGTCCACCAGGCTGGAGAAGGGACCTTCTCCGTACTGGTTGGCAGCACAGATCTTCACCAGGTAGATGTTCCCAGGCTCCAGCTTCTCCAGCAGGGCCATGGTGTTGCTCCCTGACACATTAACACATGGGCCCTAGTGTGAGAACATCATGCAGCTTCACAGGCTCATGGTGAGTGTGAGAGGGAGGAACAGCACCATCCATTGCTGTTCAACCACTCATTCATTCAGAAGTCATTGGCTTTTCAGAGCTTCAGTTGGAGTTCTTAGTTTTTCAAATGACAGCGAGTTAAATGTAAATACTATAAAATGCTTCGGCAGCCATGTTGCATTTGATCAAGTTATAAGAATGAGGTGATACTATTTCTATTAGCATACGCTTTTAAAGTCAATTCAGATACAGGTCATCATTGAGCAGGTCAGGACATTGAGTTTCGAACCCACAACCTTTAAACATCATAACTAGCCACGATCCTCGGTTGATGAGCCAACGTTGTCTCGTTCAACCCCATTGTGGGCGTTTGGTGGAGTGACTCACCGTCCCTCTGCAGGATCATCCAGCGCCCGGCCAGCCAGCCCTTCTGCGAGGCGTAGAGGAGGGTGTAGTGGGTGACCACCAGCTGGGGGTCCGCAGGCTCCTGCCAGGACACCAGCACCGTGTTGTCCTCGATCAGGGTCAACCGCACAGCCGATGGCGGCTGGGTGGGGGCTGTGGACCCGGGGACAGAACAATCACATCACAGATCCATCACCGCCAATACACTGGAATAAAGGCTCTGTGCAAACAATGTCACCTGAAGGAGGATATCACATCCCCCTAAGACCTTAATGATGACCAGTTCTATCCACTCTAAGAAGTAGTTCAGACAGTCCCACTGATATTTAAGGGCTATTAACTCAGTAGTTTATGGATGCTCCATAAACCTGGAATAACATGACAATATATAAGCTAGATGAAGTCTGGCAGCTTACCGGTGGCGGGGGTCTTATGGTAGACCACCGAGCTCCAGGGACTGGACATCTGGTCCAGATGAAGACGGACCACAAACTCATAGCGCGTGTTTGGACTGAGGTTCCGGACTGTCATGTTCTGCTTGATGCTGTGAACAGATGGGAAACAAAGCATATGATGAAACACTGACGAACCAGGACCTCACTTTCCTCGCAAATTGGGGAGTGCAAACCTCCAGAATGGTTCCTCCCAAGCCAAGTACAAATGATGTTCACAAAGTCGATTAATAAAGGAACCAATCCAGGGAATGTGAAAGCCTTCACTTGAAGTTTTGGTCAAGTGTCTTTTCAGTCCTTAATAATTTGGTTGTTGTAAAGCGCAATGAGCCATGTCCCCTCATAAGTTCTTTGTATGTATTATATAGACTGCATTTACTATATATTGCTTTTATAACCAGTGGCCACTCAAAGCATTTTACAATATGCCCTAACATTCACCCATTCATACACACATTGACAACCACGCAGGGCGACAGCCAGCTCGTCTAGAGCAGTTAGGGAGCGGTGCCTTGCTCAGGGACATCTCGACACTCTCTCGACGCTAGGAGGTGCCGGAGATCGTACCCACAACCTTCCAGTTACCAGCCAACCCGCTTTACCTCGTGAGCCACATGCCACCCCTCATAAGTTCTGTGTAAGTGTTAACTCTTTATTTCCACAAGGAGCTCTGTCTTACGTCTGAAGGTAGCGTACGGCCGTGGCGTTGTGCGTTCCCACGGGGGTACAGCGGACGCTGAAGCTCAGAGCCTTTCCCGCCATGAAGGCCGGGCGACTCCAGCGCACCACCACCGAAGAAGAGCCGTTGGCTGTGATGGTCACATGACTGGGGGTCGGGGGCACGGAGGACAGGTGGTCTCTCACTGCTGGGGGAAACAGACGCATAAAGGCACATTTCAGGAGGGCAGGTAGTCGATAGGGTGTTTGACTCCAAGCCAAAAGGTTCCGGGTTTGATTCCCTTGCAGCAACATCTACCTTACTTGAAAACTGATTATCAAATACCAAATATCAAGTAAATACCATCAACCAAAGTTATGAATGTTTACGAATATTCCACTTATTGGAACATTACAATATGTGTCTCTAATGCAGAACCGCTAGCCCAGTGTGGCGGCTGCTGAGCTATCTACTTACAAACACATGGCGGAGTGCTGATGGTCTGGTCCGACTGGTAGCCGTCTCCCAGTTGGCTGAAGGCCAGCAGCTTCACATGATACGTTGTCCTTGGATCTGCAATAAAATGAAGAGTGTCATTTTTAACATGTGCTTTAAACGCCAAACTCCACTAAACAGGAGATGTGATCCGAAGATAATCCACGGCACAATTGTAATAACAATACAACTACTATACTCTGTTGCTGCATAGCAACGATGTCATATACTGTATGTATACATAAGATGTTATATATATATATATATATTAACTTCTTGGATTTAAACATGGAATTATTTTCAAGCATCAAAAATAAGGAGAAAAAGACACTTTCCACAAAGTGTCTCATTCACAGCCAGTGGCCAAGCGGGCAGCTCTGTGTTCATGGCTAAACCCCCCCCCCATGCAGACACAATACACCGGCCACACAGTCGCACGTCATCCATCATGGGCTGTCATTGTGTTAGGCTGGCAGCCCTACTGACGGCCTGGTAACTAGGGTGACCAATCAATACGGCCTGCAAATAATATCGACAACACCATGACATCCCAGTCTGTATGGTCCTTTTTAAGGCTTAAGGTTTAACACTGTTTCTTTCCCTCAACAGGGGAGTGGGGGCAGTTGGACTGAAAGCCAAGATGGCTACCTCTAATTTCTGAACTCTCAGGATGAGTTTCAGCCTGTGAGAAACAGAGAAATTAAGAAATGTTCAACAAGGCCATTCTGTGGTGTTGTTGCGTGAGGGAGACATGAGGTATCGCTGCGTCTTCAGCTCCAGCTCTGATGGGTGCTAACCCCCAGCTCTCCTCTACCCCCCTGGACACAGATAGCAGCAAGCGCTAGGATGATGTTCTGGCGCCTCCAGCATGTTGAGACATCGGGGCCAGACGCAGGGTGTTGACCGGTGGAGGTGGGGGGGCAAACCTTCCGTGGGAGGTGGGGGAGGGTGGGGGTCAGAGCCGGCATTCAGCTGCTGAGATCACGGGGACCGGGGGAGGGGGGGGCTGAGGTCAAAGGGTCTGGCCAAGATAGAACAGAAGGAATCCCGGCTCAGGACTGGCGGCCTCTTTTGTTTCCTCTGGCAGGGCTAAGTCCTCCTGAGATTGACTTCAGCGAGCCCCACTCCCAACAATATCACGGATACTGAGCTGGGTAAGGTACAAAATAAAACACTAAGACAACAAGAGTATTTGCTTTGGTTGTTTGTCTCATTCTTAACCAGTAGCTTGATCAGTCGTTAAATCACTCAGACATTTGAGAAAAGATGTCACTTGATTTTTACCATTTGGATTCCAGCGAGAATGCAAAGTGGACCCACAACCCTACAACACCGCTCCATAGCAACATGGACGTGGCAGTGGACTACAGAGGTCCAGATTGGATCTTTGGAGATCATTTGCATCGACAAGACAGACGTGGGGAGGGAGGGGGCAGAGAGAGGTGGCCAGAGGTCACCCACTCTGCCCAGCTCGGTGCGGACAGTCCCAGGAGACCCCGTCTGTGTCCAGCTGAGGAGGCTGTGGGAGTGGTGGGGGAGGGGGCCGGTAGGGGCCAGAATCTCACAGGGCGGGTGTGGCCCCTGGACCCGACACTATGGCCAGGGGGTAATTATGCAGGGCTGGGATGGAAATACGGTGGTGGGAGGGGACATCTGGAGGCTGGGGATCCCTTGTTTCTCAGAGTCTGAGCTCCCACAATGCATCACGCAGGCTGCTGAGGGACGGTGTTTGATAAAGAGGGGGTGGCTGTTTGATAAAGAGGGGTCAGACTGTATTGATCACCGGCCAGCAGGCCCTAATGCAAATAGGCCGTTCGCGGGTCAGAGTTAATTGCCTGATGCAGAGCAGGACTCTCGTTGATCAAGGGCCAAATGGGCTTCGGCCATTTCCAAAACCGTCTGTCCGAACAGTGATTTAAATATCAAGATGTCATATTGATATGTCATATTGATACTGAGTTAGTTAATATCCTTGACATAGGCTAAGTACCAAAAAGTACCAAAAAATATATAAAAACAAATGGGGCTTTAAAAAGGATGCTCCTTGTACCTCCTGAGGCGGGGTGTGACCCTGAGGGAGAGACTCACCCAGGTTGCTGATGGTGTAGTCTGAGAGCAGAGCGGGGAGCTGGACGGTGGGCTGCTCAGGGCGGCCCTCCTCGTGGTGGGACAGGCGGTAGCCCTGCACCACCACGCTCCCTGGGGCCTTCTGCCAGCGGGCAACCACGGAGGTACAGTTCAGGGGCTCCAGGTGGAGAAGGGGTGCCGCGGGAACTGGGGTGAGAGGAGGCAGGGAACACACAGACAACACGGTTAGGATAAAAACAGAGAGCGGAAGAGGGCTGAGTTCAAGAAATTACACATGAAAACATGAATGCAGGCTATCTCTAAGCCAATTCACAATGTGTCATGATCACATGAAATATACCATGCCCAGAAAAGCCTTCATGTGAAAACGACTCACTCACAGAGGAAAATGCTACCCTCTCCACAAAGTTACTTTATTGTTTTAGTATCCTCAAAGTGTTTTATGGCAGTGTGGTATGAGCATTTTGCATGCTAAGACTTGGTTCCTTCAGAAGCAGAATCGATTTGAATAAATACACGGTTTCAATAGATCCAGCAGCCTTTTCATTAATCACCCCCCCCCCCCCCCACAACCACAATGCCTTGCCTATTGATGAGTATTCACACAGCCCTTATCCGGCAGGCTACCCATCACTCATAGTAGCATAGTTGCTATGAGTTATCGCTACTTATTGTCAGCTACTACTACTGCTACTTTACCATACATCTCTTATCTCAACATTATTGAACTTAACTCTAAACAGATCAGAAATCTGCATGAGCTGGACAAACAACCAACTCCTCTTTTCAAGGCACCCGGCCGTGAAAAGGGGCCATTCTTCCCCACACAGAGATGCCCCAGGCCCCTCTTTTATGACCCGTGACTGAGGCCACTCCAACACCACTGACAGCCGGGGGCAAAGGTCCCTGGGTAACCTACACAAAGACTGTGGGACAATGCTGCCGAGCCAGCTCTAGTCATGAGCTGGCTGCTCTGCGTGGGGGCATGGAGGACCTCTCTGCTCCAGAGAGAAGCACAGCACCGCACAGAGATGGCCCCGCGTTCCTATGGTCACAGTGTGGGCTCAGCAGCAACACTGTTTGCTTTTGATCTTTTTCAATAACTTTCATGTGACCTAAGAATATCTATCACCTACTGATGGTCTACGGCAACATCAAATGACTAATAAAACCTCCCCTTCTGGTGGGTGTACAGTGGGTCCCCTATATACTGTGCATAT
>JAOPJL010000162.1:20169314-20187895 GCA_027123545.1 Trisopterus esmarkii | reverse complement strand
CATGTATACTGTGTCTATAGATGAGTTCTGACCCATGTATACTGTGTCTATAGATGAGTTCTGACCCATGTATACTGTGTCTATAGATGAGTTCTGACCCATGTATACTGTGTCTATAGATGAGTTCTGACCCATGTATACTGTGTCTATAGATGAGTTCTGACCCATGTATACTGCGTCTTTAGGAGATGCCATTAAAGAACAGTGAGCAGTAGTAGTGTGGTAGTGAACAGTAGTAGTGAGTAGTAGTACTGGTGAGGGCTAGGCCATGAAGAGGCACCTCACGGGGCCGGCTGTGGGGCCATGATCAATAGTAAAGGTCATTAACATGTTCTGAATATCATAAGGCCCTGGAAATGCAGAGCCCATGGCCGATGGCCGGCCGCTCTGTGTTGGGAGACACCACTCCCCAAATGACCCCTGGGGTCAGCTGAAGAGCTGACATGACCTTTGACCCCCTGCTGAGAGGATGGTGGAAAGGTTTTTTAGCTTCACATAAAACTTGACTGTTAAAAAAACATATTAGACTATATATTATAGTGTATGGTGATACATGGGGGACAATGTAAAGAGGCACGCAGAGCCACATAGAGAAATGGATCATTGACTGTTGAGTTCTGTCTAGCCTGTGAACAGTGAACAGGCATTTCAATGAGACGTTGTTTCAGTAGTATTCAAGTGTTTCAAACGTAGATCCAGACACACATGGACAAAAACACACACGCACACACACACACACACACACACTGATAACAATACGGAGGCGTGGGCCAAGAGAACATTCTTTAAAAAAGTTTATTGGCTTTTAAAACCACTTTAAAAATCTCACCAGTGAGTACTTTCCATTGAAAAAAAGGAAACAACGCAGTTGCAATATTAACAAGCTACTGTACATGAAGCAGTACACCAGACAACACCACAGAGGACAGCTATTCTACTGGTAGAAACGGACAGTTGGTACTGGGTCAGTCGAAGATCAGGGTTCAGAGGCTCCTGTACATCATTATGGTGCATTGGGTCGTTTTTTTCTCCTTCATTCAAATTGAAATATCAGTGCCTTATTAACGTAAAAAAACAAAATGATGAGAAAAATATTAACTTCACAAAATGCCTTGTGAAACAATATGTAAAAATTGACTGAAAAACATAGTCAAAACATATAGCATTAAGAACAATATTAACTTAGTAAACAGCACACAATGAAAGTTGCGCAACTCAAGAACCAGCACTGTCTGTCTGATCAACAGAGCTCGCCCAAATCACATGACAGTGGTCACCAAGATACAAAGTACTATAGAATTCATCACACATGCGTGTGTACAATCATTTTTATCAACATAATGAGCATGTAGGTTTTAAAAGGTTATTTCAACATTTCTCTATCCTCAATGCTTTTATTCTCATGTATGAGAATGAGTAAGAATGTGTATCTCACTGAGATTAATGCACATTTTGCTACAAGACAATTATTCTGACAGTCATTTTCTGACAATTCAATTAAGTTTCCTTACTCATGTTGTCATAACAAAAATATTTTTTGCGGGTATCCATCATTACCATTTGTCCATAAAGGTGTGGCAAAGCCTTGAGTCATACAAATTTAGTGCAACAATGTGAACTTCCAAAGTTTGTTTGAAATATGATTCATTGACTTTTTGTTCTCCAGTGTCTACTGAAAGGCTTTGAGCGCAATGTTTGTCACAGAAATGTTTTCAACCAGCCTAAAGGATAACCACTCTTTTTCTGTATCCCCTCATCAATACACCATGCCATTGTTCCCGCTCCACAGCACACATCACAATCTGCAACGGCACAGGCCTATTAGCGTCAAAGTAAAACGGAACAGAAACGAAATACATCAGCAAGCGAGAGACCCAATAGACAGCATCACTTGAACAACAAATCAAGCCAGAAATGTAACACATAACACACACAGTTTTCTTGCCTACTATAATTTCGGTTACGTTTTTTTTTCATGATGGCACATAGACTTAGCTAGAATAATGGCCATAATATAGTGTCTTGATACATCAAATAGCTTTGTATCTATCCTATATACAGATGGAGCTTTAACATGACTTATACAACAATGACGATAGTCAGAAACTCAAGCATAGCATCCTACTATATCACATAGCCTACCTGGCTAGCCGTGATGGTTTCAACATGCTTTCTGATCCATAGTTGCCTATAAAGCATAGAAGAGGGACCATTTTATAAATGTACATACTTTACATAGATTTTTGCAAATTAATGTTGTTTTATTTAATGCCATAAAACTCTTTTTAAGTTAATCAAAAAAATCTCTAATGCTGCCAGTTTCCCTTCTTTCTTAATGGTAACAAGGAGTGTATGCAGATATGATAATCTCAACGTTATAACAAATCATCTTTGGTATGGAAATAAGGCTGGATTTCAACTAACACTGTCTCACAACTAGCCTAGCCATCGCATCGCAGCTTCCAGGCTCCACAGGTAACGTAGCCATTTCCATACCATCGATACTCTAAATTCAACCCAAGGTGTGGGGGTGGGGGGGGGGGGTAGAGAACGCCAAATGATCTCAAGCGGAATGCATGTCTGCCAAAGGTATTCATAAAAACACCAGCATATCATCTTATTCTCCATATACAACTGGTAAGGGGACAAGTTCATAGTCTATACAATATGCATCATCTATAACACTGATAATTAACCCAAAAGATAACGAATGAACAAAGATGAGGAAATAGTGCAGAAATGATGAACAGAAGAACAGCTGCCTGGATATGAGGACGCCCTGGGTGGTTCTGAGGCATCCTTCTACTATGTACAGTGTCTCTAACGGTGGCGTAAGGCCGGGACTTTGGGAATAAGGCAGCCAGTTGTTCCTATCCACGTGTGAAGTCCACAGAGTGGCCTGAAGTTCACTCTTCTCTCTACGGACTCGTCTACTCCCTTTGTAAGATAATAAACAGTACAAGTAGTATAGGCTTTTAAGAAAAACGTCACTGTTGAACAATGCTCAGACGAGAAGTCTGGATCTTCATCGTTTTGGTTTATGATAAAATATAAAGATTATGTCATAAATTCAGCACCTGGTAGCGAGTTGCTACCCGTTTTATATTCAGATATGGCAGGCAGGTGTACTATTTCATGTGCATATATTACAATCCCAATATGACCGTTCTCATGGTTGTATGTGAGATGCACGCTTTAAAAACACGTGTTGACAACATACAGATTGGTCTTTTGTGCCAAATTTCCAACTTATCTCAATATTAAGTGTTTGTTGAATACAAATATTGCATTATTGATCGCCTGTAATATGGAAGATTAAGCTTCTTTCTGTGTTCATATCTTAGAAATTGATAAATACACACACTTGAAATGCATACATTTCTGATTTCACATGAGAGAGCGATAGGGAGAAAGAGAGACGGACAGACAGACAGAGAGACAGACGTACAGACGGACGGACAGACAGAGAAAGATAGAAGTGGTAAAGACTGTAATTCAGGGTGAAGAAAGCAAAGGTAAGAAATGCTGTAAAGATCAGTAGGAGAGATTTTCTGGTAAGCCTGGCACTTTAAACAGGACAAATGGCAAAGTCCAGACAAATCCCAAAAACAAACGATAGTATAAAAACACGTACACGACGGACACGCCACACAAATGACGAGAGGAACCCACAGAGAGTTTAACATCAGCCCAGCATCTCCACCGTGGTGGGCTGGTCTTTGCTCTCCAGCCACTCGAAGCCAGAGTTCACGGGGTCACTGCATATCTGCTGGAACAGTGGGTCGTTCTTCAGCTCCTCCAGTGTTGAGTCTTCATATTGTTCCTGCGGCTGGTTGGGGTCAAACAGCAGGTTGGGGTCCAAGGTGTTCAGGTCAGTGATGCTACTGGACAGATCCGAGGTCAGTCTGATGTCGTTGGAGAAGTCCGAGGCCACGGCGTTCAGCTCCGAGGCCACCTGCCCCACCAGCTGGGAGCTGGGGTTCAGCCCGTCGTCGCCCAGCAGGTCCTTCACCGTGTTGTTGAAGTCCAGCTGCTGCTGCTCCTCCTCCGCCGCCGCCGCCGCCGCCGCCGCCACCGCCACCTCCTGCTGCTGAGCGCTCTGGTGGAGGAGCTGGGCCTGTGTGTGCACCGCCACCGCCTCCTGGAGCTGCTGCTGCTGCTGCTGCTGATCCTGCCCGCTGGGGCCCGCTTGTGCTTGGGCCTCGTCGGGTCCCTGGAAGCCCCCCTGCTCCGTGGGGCTGCCGGTGAGGTAGCCCTGCTGGAGCCCGAAGGCAGCGGGACTGGAGCTGGCCGGCAGCTGGGCGGGGTGGGCGCCCCCCCCCCCGCTGAAGGAGGCGGTGGTCTGGAGGATCTGCGTGAGGTTCATGCGAGCGGTGTAGTTGGAGGGGAGGTTGTTGATGCCCAGGCCGCGCACCGCCTCGTCCCCCTCCGAGTCCATCTTGCTCAGGAGCACACTGGTGATCTTGGTGTTGTTATTCTGGCCCTGCACGGGCAGCAGCTCGCTCTGCATCATGATGTTAAGAGGCACCGATTGGCTGCGCTGGGCCATGCTGTGGGCCGAGCCCGCTGCCTGGCTGTTGGACAGAATGCTGAGCATCTCCGAGGTGATGGCAGCGTTGAAAGGGGAAATGACCGCGCGCGTGGTGGTAGTGGTGGCAGTGACGGTGGCAGTCGGGGCCACGGTGTTGCCGCTGAAGTTCCTCTGACGCACCGCCGGGCTGACACTGCGACACCGGAACGTGCCGGAGCCCGAGGATGTGGTGGCCTTATTGTCCAGCGGGGCGGGCACGGCGAAGCTCTCCTGCTTGGTCGGCGTGCTGACGTTACTTACCTGCTGCTGCACCGGAGAGATGGGGGTCAGGCGGCCAAAGTGAGCGTCCTGCCTTGGCTGGGCCTGAAAGGACTGGCCGGGGATGGCGAAGGCGTGAGGCTTTCGGAACTGGTCGTCCACCAAGTCCTGGTAGCTTGGCAGGATGCCGATGCTCTGATTGGACAGTGGCCCGCTGCTGCTGCTGTTGTAGCGGTTGTTGATCCAGTCCAGCTTGGCCTTGTCGGGGTGCGTGGCCATTGGCCTCTGCATGGGCTTCACGGGGCTACTGGACACCATGCTGGAGTCGTGGTAGCCCGTCATGCTGGAGTTGATGGGCGTGAAGGCGAAGGGGTTCCTGCACTCCACCGGGCTGGGGGGCACGCTACCGCTGCAGTTGGACAGCGGCGTGCTGATGGGGGTGTGGCGCCCCATGGCCCCGTCCACCGGGGTGACCACCGCCATGCGGGAGCACGGGCTCTCTCGGGTCATGCTGTGACCCAGGGTCATTTCGGAAGTGGGGGTGGGCGTGGGTGTCGGGGTGGGGGTGGGAGTAGGGGTCTGCACGGGGGTGGTGCTGCTATGGGCGGAGTGGAAGAAGGCCGGGCCCGTCTGGTGGGCGTTGAGGATGGAGGCCGGGGGGCCGGCGGACTGGCCCTGCAGTGACATGTCGACACAGGTGCTGAACAGAGGCTGCAGGCCCTTCAGCTTCATCTGCTCCTCCATCTGCACCAGCTCCTCCACGATGCTGTCCTGGGTCATGTCGTCGTCGTTGAAGGGGAAGTAGTCCATGCTGGGCTGGGAGCCCGAGAAGTCCAACATCTCCTGGGAGAGAGCGAGCTGGCCGGACACCTCGCTGGCCGGGCCGATCATGGCGAGCTGGTCGGCCTGTGCCTGGCTGTGTTCGGCGGGTATCTGCTGAGCGAACGCCTGCTTCTGCAGCTCCTCCAGCTGGCCCTCCTCCCACATTGTGCTCTTGAGGTCACCGAGGACAGAGGCCTCGTGTGCTCCTGAATTGGCGGGTATGAGGTGAGGGTCCGCCGCGGTGATCTGCTGCAGCAGTGCCTGGTCTGCAGCGCTGCTCATGGGGGCCGCCGCCGCCGCCGCCGCCGCCGCACCGGCCTCGCTGGAGGCGGCGCGGTCCTCGCACTTCACCAGCAGGGCCTGGGGCTTCACCAGGGCCCGGGAGCCCTCGGGCTGCGTGAGGGGCGAGTCGGAGAGGGCCAGCACCTGCGGCCCCGGGCCCAGCGAGGTCTGCTTCACCGTCACCTTGCAGGGGGCGCTCTCCGGGCGGGCGGCCGCCCCCCCCGCCCGGGGGACCCTCTTGGCCGCCGGCCGGCTCAGTCCGGGTTTGGGATTGTCGATGAAGGCGACCGGCTGCTGGGAGATGAACACTCTCTTCACGGGGATGATGTGGGCGTCCACCCCTGGGCCCGAGCGCTTCCTAGGGCCCTTGGCGTCCGAGCCGGGCTCCTTTGGGGACAGGGTGACGGCCGGGGAGCCGTTGGCACTCTGCTTCTCAACAGTCAGGTACAAAGTACTGTCCAGACAGCCACTGTTATTGCTCTCCTGGGCCCCCGCCGGGGCAACAGGGGTGGGAGGAGACTGGGAGTCACTTTTGGTCCTGGCCACTCGGTCCGGGATAGGCGAGAACTTGACAAAAAAGCTGGGTTCACTGGCAGCTCTGAATTTGGCCACCCTGTCCTCCGTGCGGGTCCCGGTGGAGGAGCCCGGCTCGCCCTGCTCCGCCTTTGCGTCGCTGTGGAGGGCCAGGGCGGGCCCCGGGGCACTGGGCCTGAGGGCCGGGGAGTGAGACGTGAGCGGGGTGGGGCACCGGATCTGGTGGGGGTCCTCCGAGACGGAGGTGACAGCCATGCCGGTGGAGGCGGGCCGCAGGGTGGCTCCGCCCCCGCTGCCACCGCTGGGCGTCAGCGAGATGGCCGTCATCTTGACCACGTTGACGGAGCTGACGTGGGGCTGGGGCATCACCGTCTTGATGGGGCTGTTGGTGATGAGCAGCGTGGGCGGCGAGCGCAGCGTGATGGCGCTGGTGGCCGAGGGCTTGGGGAGGATTTGTGCGTAGCGGTGCCTGGCCAGGCGGTCCCCCACCGGGCTGGCCGAGATGCTCTGCTGGGTCTTGGGAGACTGCTTGATGGACTGCGTGACCACTTGGAAATTGACGGGCATCACCTTCCCCTCGGCGGCGCCCACGGGGCTGGGCGAGGTCATGGGCTGCCGGCTCCTCTGCACCTGAGGGGATGACGTCACACATTAGTCCGGTCCCACAGCACCTTCGCTAGACTACCAAGTTTGAAAAAGAGCGAGACAGGTTTATGGGTTCTTACAAATCCCTGTACCGTGATGGGACTGGGGACGGCTGCCACCACGATGCCGATGGTGGGCTGGGGGGAGAGGAGCGCGGGGCTGCTGGTGGGGATGGTGGGCCCGGGGGTGCTGACCTCCGTCCGTTTGATCTGGTTGTCAGTGGGCAGGGGCGAGTGGAGCTTCTGCTCCTGCTGCTTCTTCTGGATCTTGCGCTGCAGCTGCTGCTTGGCGTCCACCGAGGGAGAGGGCAGGGTCTTCACCTGGGGCTGGAACGAGTTGGCCTCTGCGGTGGGCACGAAGGCCGAGGGGGTGGGCGTCTTCAGGCCTGGAGAGAGAGAGGCACTCATTTCTTTGTTTTAGTGAAACAGTGTTGGAGCCTATTTGAGCTGCCATTCTTAAGATTTTATGAATTATTTAAATTTCACAGTTGGTATTCTAATTGTTTTATGTAAATGTAGTGTATATACAAATATTGTTATAAAAGGTTTCGGGTGGTAATTGGTCAAATGTTTTGAAAGACAAAGACAACAATATACTCAAAAAAAAAGCTTAACCATTAATCTCGGACGTGGATAACTTAAGAAAATAACATGATATGCAAATGTGTCATGTTCATGAACAAACCGAGAACCATCCCTGTCAGTTTACAGTGAGCAGAACCAGGCTTACCGGTAGGCGTTCCCGTCATAACAGTGAGCAGAACCAGGCTTACCGGTAGGCGTTCCCGTCATAACAGTGAGCGCCGCCATGGACTTGGTCCCGATGTAGTGGCTGTTGAGCAGGAAGCGGGCCAGGTCCTCCACATGGTCGAACTGCCGGGTCAGGACCTTCTGGGCCCACTCACACACCAAGCCGCAAGCCGCAGACCGCATCTCGTCCTCGGCGCTGGGAGACTGACCCATGGGCTCCATCAGCTCACACTGGGGACAGGGGCCCAAACACAGTCACGTTAGACCAGAGGAGCCTGAGGCCTCAGCAGCAGACCTGCTCTAGAGCTCTGTAGACTGTCTGGTTCTGTGGGGCTCTTACCCCATCTCCAGACTTCTGCAGGTCCAGATTTGGTAGGGACGGCATGTGAACAAAAGCTTTCTTTCTCAGGCCGCTATAACAGTATGTGAGAAGGAGTTAAGGTTGACACTCTTTCTGTATGGCCGGTGTGTAACAGGAGATGGAGGGTCATGTTCCCAACACAGCTTCAGACTGGACTTTCGCCCAGACCTCTTGTTCTGAGTCTTATCCATCATGCTCAATCTCTTCTTCACACTGACAGGGACCAAATACATGCTTATTATACCACATTGGGTGATGGCTGCTGATATGAGAGCATATGTAAGATGTTAATGCATTCCTGAAGAGGTATAGCATGGTAATACATGAAGAGATGAACAGAGATGCTTGCTGTTTACAGTTTAGCTCACCCCCTCGCCCTGACCCTATAGAAATGGCTAGGAAGGCTAGGAAGGCACCAACCATTGCTCTTAACACAGAGTTTGCAGTTAAATCACAAGACCACTTGACCACTTGACTGTAACTGATGAGATGTGTGTGTCATGAATGAGTATGGTTCCCGTCATATTTTTAGAAGCAAGCACTTTGAGAGCACTAAAGACTAGCAGATTTACACTAAGCTTAGGAAAATGTGTTAATAATTATAATCACTTATGAAGGACAGCATTATGTACAATATACAGTTCCACAACTACACTAATGCTACAATTGTCCCTATAACTCTTTGGAGACAGAAGGAGAAAAGCATCAAGGCTAGATGCCAGATAAAACTGAAAGAGTCATTCATCCTAAATCGTATTGAATCAAGTGACAGCTCATCGCTGTTAAAGGATATTTGGATTTCCCTCTCATGCCCAGTCGACGTGCCTTCATGTTGGGAAAGACATTCTTCATGATCTTTCCAAAGTCTGCTGCGCTCAGTGGATTGTAGCCAAGATTGTCACAATAACTTCTGCAAGTAAAACACGAGGATGGAAGACTTTATAGGAGTTCACCACATCGTCACGGATCAGTATACATTGTACAAACGGTATCTATGTTATCTAACGTGTCTCTGATATAACTTTATACGGTATTCATATACTTTTTGCTGTGCACCAAGGACAGGGAATGGAGATAAAATGAGTTCACAGTTCCAATTAAATCAAAATGATTCCTTTCTCTAACAAAGGTTGCTGCATTTGATTCTACTTTATAGTCTGCTTGAGGAGCTGTGCCATACTTGTATTCGTCGTACACCTCTTGCTTTGGCAGGGAGGTCTCCGGGTGCTCCTCTAGGTGGTTTCTTATCCAGTTGAATGCATACATTTGTTGAGTACGGCTCGATGACATGGAATTCTGATCACTATCGTGGAGAGAGGGAGAGACAGAAACACATCCATGAGTGGAACAGGATTCAGGCCTGTACGGGGGATTTTCTTGTCCTTTCAAAAGAGAAACGTTTTGTACCATAGTCCCGGAGTTGAGCACCCCCTCTGATTCTCAGTCCTACTGTGCAGTATTTGGCAGCAGGGTGGGTTGAGGTTATGAATAGATATGGGGAAACAAACGAAAAACACAAAACCACTGGTATAGCATGTATCTACCAGTAATACGTTTACGACAACTAAAGAATCAAGCAGAGTACTGAAATGGGTGCTTGGACCCCACCGAATAATTGAACAGAACAAAAACGGGTCTGATCGTCTGACTTTCCCCTAAGCTGTATTGAATGGCTTAACAAATAGTACAGCAGGTGACTACACAATGACAACATGGACTAGTGAATTAAAGCAAATAAAATAAAAATCATCCAAATTCTCATTAGAATTGTACATTCGGTAGCTAATTCTTGCTGACATAGCCTAAAATGAAAAAAAATAATAATTTGGTGAGGTTATTGGGCCAGTGTGTGACATGTGTGTATGACCAAACTCAGACCAATAAACAATGTGGATTCTGAACAACACATGGGTGCCAGAAGGAGAATGAACGATACCTTTTGTCGTTGCCGTTGCCTGGACCAGAAGGCAGCTTGAGGTAGAGGTAGAGCTTTTCGATGTCTGTAAACTTCTCAACATCTTGCTGCAAATGAGAGGATGAATATTTCAAGATTAATATTAATATTTATATGTTATTATTAGTAAATAAAAAATTATGAGGGTCCTAATCTAGAAACATCTAAATATAATAAAATCAATTGTCATTAAGAAACAACACAATAGTCCTTCATTAAACATTATTATTATTATCAGATTGATTATCAAAATCATTATTGTGCTGTTAATATTGTGCATTTGGAGATATAATATAAAAATAAAAATAAAATGAGAGACCATTTAACCTGCGATGAGCAGCAGCCAGGACGTGAGCCAACAATATATATGTACATTATTGTGCATAATGTGCATACATGGAGGAAGAATAGAATAATGTGTCTTCCTGCTCTTAGGAAGATTCACTCTTACCCTGCTGCTCTTCATACAGCATGAAGGGTCTATCTACTTACTAGGTAAAGTCTTCGGTCTTTTTTGTGATTATGACTCCAACCTATATTTCTGTCCTATAATTTTATCGGGTTATTAAGAAGCCATTCATCTCAATATTTCCTAATGCATTTGCCTCTTTGTTGCTACGGGAACGAATATCCGAATACATGAGGGTAAAACCGTCACGCTTCAAGTACTGAATAAATCAATGAATGAATCAATGAGTATCTATCCTA
Source organism: Trisopterus esmarkii (assembly GCA_027123545.1). Classification (NCBI taxonomy): domain Eukaryota; kingdom Metazoa; phylum Chordata; class Actinopteri; order Gadiformes; family Gadidae; genus Trisopterus; species Trisopterus esmarkii. The sequence continues at coordinate 20,177,051 of JAOPJL010000162.1, read as the reverse complement.
TACAAAAATCTAATTAATCCCATTATTTTCCAGTTATCCATCCATTCATACACATTCATTGAGATGTTGTGGAGGGCACCACAGCGTATTTTTTACTTTCTTGGGACTATCCTGAAAGGGTTTTGCTTGGCATCAGGTAGGCCTATAACTACATCACTAATCAGAACTCAAAACAATCTGCCATGTAGGCCATGTGTCTGTGGAGCCCAACACACAGGGTCACATGTTATGCTGTTATAATGATTTATATTACAAAACCACAAATATGTAAATGGTAAGAGAACATTAGAAAGGGCTGACATATGAAGGCTTTAATATATGGTTAATTACGGTTAACTGACCAGGTGATCAGGTGAGTGTAGCATGCATCATATTTACTCACCAATATGTTGTCCACTTTTGATTGTACAGATTTGCTACAATGACGAACAGAGCAGAAACAGCACTCAGATGTATGATTCCAAACACTCATGTATACATTGTAATCAACATCTTTGGTCGACATGCACTCAAGCCTCAATCGACGATTTCTCGTAACACATTGATTAAAACAAATATTTCCCCTTTATTGGCAGAAACCATCACATATCAGAGGCCCTAATGGAACGACGGTAGTCCTTTAGGGGTGCCGAGGTGGCTCAATGAGGAGGCTCAAGGAGCATCCAGTGTGACACCTGTCATGCACGGTGAGCATCAGCCTCCTCCTTGACATGGCCTCTGCTGCTCGGGCTCACGATGGAGGCTGAGCCTGTCTGCACCCGGATGGTCCAGCCTGCACTAACACTACACATCCACCCGGTTATTACCGTCCCGAACACACGGTATTACCCGGTCATAAGCGCCCATCGGCCGGGCCGTGTCCCCGCTTTGTGCCCCCCTGTCTCCCGGCCGCTCCGACGCTACGCTAATGACAGGGCTAGCAGAGGACACTGAGTGGAGGCTGAGGACTGGGGTTCTCCGTCTTACCAGATTGAGTTTTTTATTTTGAACTGTAACGCATTTGCCTCGGGCCCCTGGAGTCCCGGCACCAGCGTCGGAAGAGAGCCCGGGCCCGCCGCGGAGGGCCTCTGCCCCCCGGGTTGTTGTGGATCCTCAGCCATGGCGGAGGTTGTGGGGCGGAGGGGAGCTCAACGGGTAGGCCTCGTCCTCCGCTGGGCGGGCATCACCCCGGGTACAGCCCGGCTAGGTGGAGCTGCTGCTGGACCGGCCGTGAAACATGGTCACCTAGACTACGATCTCAACCCCACGAAAAATATAAAACGACAACAAAAACAGTCGGACGTACAAAAGACATCCAGCGAACGACTCCACTACTGCCGCAAATAGCACGCCTGGCCCTGCAGCCGCTACGGGGGGTAGTGCTGCTGTTGCCGGCCGCTAGGGGGGCAGCGCGCAGGCGCAGAAGCCGCTACGGGGGGAGTGCCGCTGCCGGCCGCTGGGGGCGCAGCGCACAGGCGCAGGAGCCAGCATGGACAATCCTATGCTTTGCCAGCAGATATATTGTAGGCTATCTGCATGCACCGATATTCATACAAATACGGATAGGACTCCATTTTAGAAATGTGTTATCACGTTAAATGGGGGTGTTTCTTGCAGCCTCATTCAGATTGGTTAATATGCATTATTGTTGGTTACAGCTGCAGCAGTGGGCTATGGCTGTTCGCCATTCGACCAGGATTGTAGCGTCATTATATATATTACAAAGTCGATGACATTGTTCATATCACTACACTACAATGCGATTGCAATTGACGATATCACATCTGTAAATCATCAGCGTTGAGAAATATCTATGAATATAATTTAAGGATCAAGTCACTAGGTCAAAACAAGAGCCACATTCTCAATAGGTTGTCAATACCGCCCTCCACTGGTCAAAACAGGGAAGACAACCATCCAGAACGCCAATAGCGGTGTTTTAGTCCAGGTCAGGTCTTCTTTGGAAAAAACGGTTTTAAATTGATATTGTAAAATGCGGCTTTTGTTTGGCATAACACCTTGATTCACGTTATTGGGGAATATTTTTAGCCTTATATTTAATAATAATTTTTTAAATGAGTGCTTTTCATTCCTATGTCTTATAATGTATTCGTAGCAACTATTAAATGTTTGTGCTTTGGTATACATGCATGATTTATAAATCATATATATTTCCTTAATCGACTTACATTACAGGATGGAAATCACGGGTCATGAAAACATCTCAGTGATTTGACTCAATATAGCCCCTTCATCATCATCTCACAGATCTATCAACCCGTGTTATTGGCTGACTTGTTAACAGCACTGGAGGTGTGGACTGCCGACACCTCCTCCAAAGCACCAGAAAACATTGTTTCCTTTAAGTCATTGTTTTCTCCCTCTATTTTTGACTCTGTTCCCAGCTATTCTCGATTGATTTATTTAACTGTCAATCTCCTGTCACATCTGATTTGAGTGGTGGAGAAGGAGTTAGTCTCAGAAGTCCTTGTCCTTGCTCATTCTTTCCAAACGTTAAGAGCCAGTCTTTATATCATTGACCTTGTTTACCAAGTATATCATATCAGCTCACTCATGCTGTGACACTACCTATCTGAGTGACTATTGCGTTTTATAAAATAACTAAGGCTATTCAAATAGAACATAGTCCCTCAATGAAAACAACCTGGTACCTAACAATCCTCACATTTCATTAGAGCTAATCTCAAGGGAAGAGAAGCCTACTAATTATGGATTATTAACCCCTACGGTAGGATCCCAAATGGGAATACAGAAAAGCCAAACTCAATAAATAGCCAGGATTACACATAGCCCATATGTCACCCCTTGTTCAGCTGTCCTCCTCAATTGTTATGACATTTTTCTTTACCATACATGTCAATTATGAGTGTGTACCCAACCCAGGCCCATGCATCCAATACATCATGGAGATAATTTATTGTCTCTGTACATGTTGTATGCTGCAGCTGTCATGGAAACATCTGATGAGTGGAGTAAAGAATGTTCTGTGAGGATCTGGAAAACCTAACAATGGGATTCTCTAATTAAATCCCGAAAATATCAATAAATTACCTTGAACACCAAAATGCACTAAAACGCACCTAAGTACAGTCAATTCTAGCTAGGCAATAATAAGCATATCATATCAATAAGCTATCATAAGCCACTTTGCAGACAGGGATGAATGAGTAACAGTCAATCGTATAGTAGGCCTACTGACAATAAAAACATTGAAAAAATGACGGACACTGGAGAGACACCCTAGACCCTTCTGCCTCCTTGTCGCAGGTCTTAGTGAATATAGGCCAACTCTGGTCACCATGGGTGCAGAGGTCAGTCAGTCTAGTCCCCACGTGTGCTGCGGCCATCGCTGCCCCAATCCTATTACACCCCCACGTCTCCTGGCTCTCCGTGTCCCAGATCAGCCCTCCCTGCCCAGTGTCTTATCCCTGGACGCTTCTCACGCCACCGTCACACCAACAACAGGTATCAAACACCAGCTCCCACTCACCTGGCCCGGGCTGGGTCAGTGCTTCTACATGTGACCCTTGGCAGTGTGTGTGATGGATGCGTGTGGGAGAGTGTGTGTGTGTGTGTGTGTGTATGCATGTCGTGGGAACTACTGATGTGTTTTGAATTTTTTTTCCAGACACACTGATTACAACTGTCACTGGCATAAATAAATTCGGAATAATACATTTTCAAGGGTACGATTAATTATAATAATAATAATATATAATATATATAAATGATAAACGATAGAAAATCACTAAGATGATCAAATGAATGCCGTTGAACCCAGAGCCTAACCTAAGGGCCAGATGAGGTAAGGCCAGGATGTATTGCAGTTTAACCCCGCTCTCCACAGACTACCTGTAGGCATCCCAGAGCAAGATGCTCATCCCCTACTTGCTCCTTAATGACATAAATCTGAATTCCCTGTAAGAAGCTACTTGATGAAGGCATCTTATAAACAACTGCTAAGTACACCTATTATATTCAATACATGGCGTTCACTAGAGAAGTCAACAAAAAATGTAAACATTGTTCCAGAATATTGTTTTGTGTAAATCCACGTGTTCCAAATCCACGTGTTCCTGTATGTGTATGGGAGTCCCAGGTTTGACGTCAGTCCCTCCATCTCTTGTGGGCCGTCTGTTGCTGTAGTGGATTCAGACCTCTTCACTAGGGCGTGGCGGTGTCCCGTGGAAAAACGGATGGGGAAACTGTGATGTCATCAACCTTGGCCCAGCGGGACACAGGAGCATGCAGAGCCTCGGGTGGCTGGCAGGATTTGGCGCCCTTGTGGGTGTGTGTATGTGTGTGTGTGTCTGCGTGTGAGAGTGTGTGTTTTATTTGTGTGTCATAAGTCTGTTTGTGTGCATACATATGTATGTGTGTCCATAAGTGTGTGTGTATGTGCGTGTGTTGGCATGTGAGTTTTTGTGTGTGTGTCCATATGTAAGTGTGTGTGTATGTGTGTGTGTGTGTGCAAACAAGAGACTGTGTTTGTTGGTACATATGTGCGTGAGTGTGTGTTTGCGTGCATCATAGATGCAGAAGGAGAGGGTGTGTGTGTACATATGTGCGTTAGTGTGTGTGTGTGTTTGCGTGCCCCCATAGATGCAGAATGAGGGTATGTGTGCATGTGTGTGTTTGCGTGCCCCCGTGGATGCAGAGGGTGTGTGGTGCCCGGCTGCGCTGCACCTGCGTCCCAGCACGCTGATTGATCAGTTTGGTCATGTGGAATGTCACCATCTGCTGCCCCCGTCCCACTCACTCTTTCTTGTGTGAGTGCCAGGCCCTGGCAGGAAGATGGTTATTTAAGCCATGTCAAATCAGGCACATGATGCTGAGCAGTATGTCAACAACACTTGAGAGATCTGCCTCGCAGGCGCGGAAGGGGCCGGCCTATCGTTTACAGCACCGTCACACGATGACTTTGATTTGTCAAACAGTGGCTAACCTCTTTTTTTATTCGATTGTATGTTGTAAATTCATGGGTGATTATTTAATGGCGCTGTAAGGCCCTGCTGTGTAGACATGCTGTGTGTGCGTCCCAATGGGATTGGACTTTGCCATGCTTGTTGTTGTGTGTGTGCCATGTGGTTTAGATGCGTTACATATGTACAGTGTATTGTTTATCTTTATGTTTATGTCTCTTTAATTCTCACCAGTTCAGCTTCTCTCCCTCCCCGGCGTCGTGCTGTCTACATCATATCTGGACGGCCATCGCAGTGGCATTCTCCTTTGTTAAGCATCACAACCACTGACAGTTCAACAAAAGGAAAATATAGATATGCTAATTTGAACTCATTAACATTTGCATTACCTGTTTGAATAATCATGCTCCTGACAAGACTGCTATTAAGTAAGATTGATGCAAAGTTCAGGGTTAGGGCACTGTATATATTTGTTCTTACTACATGTGCACCCATTCTCATTATCCAGGAGCTTAGTCTTTGATTATTAGGAAACTTAAGAAGCCTAATGTCAAAGGAAAAGGCCACGTCATTCTGGTGTTATCATAGGGGTTATTCGTTAGGAAAACAGCTTTTCCGTTGACATAATCCTTCTTATTATCGACTATCATCTCACAATGTATAAACTAGATTATTTATAAGGTGAAAGAATCGACTAAAACATTTGATATATTTTTCAGTTGAACAGGGATTATATTTGTGTTGTTTTGTCTTCTAAAATAGAGAAACTGACCTCCTCACCAGGCTGACCGTGTTGTGGAGACTCGGGATTAGAGGTAACCTGTTGTGGAGCGCTGACCTCCTAGGTGCTGGAGGGGGTATTAAATCAGCAGGTTAACGCATGTAAGCTGTTCCCTGCTCACCTTAATAGTTCTGGGAAAGGAAAGGTAGCCAATCATTGTTGTGTTTTTAAATAAAAGTGTTGGTGAAGTTGATTTTAGGAAGGTCATGGGAAAGACGTGTGTCCCCTAATTGAGCTCGGAGACATCCAAACCCAGTTCTCTTGTGGCCCAAGCATGAACTCTAAGGAAGCTCAACAAATATAGACTTAATTTGCTTTTACATTTAGGGTATTTTGCAGACACTTTTATCCGAGCACTTACAATAAGTACATTTGTCAGAAGAAAGAGAAATAATATATCGCTGTTGGTACAGTAAGGATGTTCATAGAACAAAATGCAAAGCACTAACAATCGCTAGGTTAACCCAGACTACACACTTCATGGCTCTAGAGAAGTCCTGGATTGGGTTTTCCTGAGGTCTGTCTAGAAGGAAATTGCAGAATGTTTCTTATTATTATTTTGATTTCAGTTAGGTCTGCCTAGATATATGTTTCTCATTTATTTCAATGGATTTCTTTTTTTTTTTAAGTAAACATAAGCCTTCTCACAAAACCTTAACAAATGTTTTGAGATCAACAAAACACAATAATACTTCACTAATTGGCTATTTTTCTCTTCAATATCTTCAATAACAAAAAAAAACAAGTAAACGTATTATTATTCATTTGAACCTTTCCGTCTTAAGGCCTACAGTAGGTTAGTAGGTCACATGGGAAGACGTTGTGCCATAAGCGCTATCGCCCAGACAGATTAAAGTATCCATAATATTTTAGCCTGTCGTTTAAGTCAGAAATCAGACGTGTCTCCTAACTAAGGGAAGGTTCTCCTCCTATTTGTATGTAGGTCATATGAGAAGCCGGAAACGCTACCTGCTCAGAGCTTTCTGTAGGATACTGGGTTGTTATCCTTCACTTGGGTTTAATTTTAGAGTAAGGATGACAGTCGTGTAAAATCCATTCCCATGATGTTTTCTTTCCAAACCAGATGCTTAAAATTAGATGATTGGTCATATGGAAGGAATTCATTCACGTAGGCCTATTTCTGCAGCAAATACTCTTTTTGTAATACTTCATGATTTAGGCATACAATAGGTCAGTAGACCTACCTCAGTTTTATTTTATTTTTTCATCGATTTTTTTTACTTCAGCTATTGATAACTTAGCCCGACCAATTCGGTTTTAAATATCCCATTCCGTTTCGTCCGCGACGTCAACCAATTCCTGGAAGCGTCTTCTAGCTCTGGACAGCATGAATGGTACGGTTCTCATTTGCATAAGTTGTCTGCGGGGAGCAGCGGGAGGGCGGGGCCGGGAGCTTCAAGAAGAAGCGGTCCAAGTCGGCGGACACGTGGCGTGAGGGCAGCATGGAGCTGTCAGAGTCCGACCTCAGCCAGGGTCACATGACCAGCACGGAGGACATCCTCCACGGGGGGGAGGGGCTGGAGGAGGAGGAGGATGAGGAGGAGGAGGAGGAGGAGGAGGAGGAGGAGGGGCCCTATGTCCGCTCCAGGGGGGGAGCAGGTGAGGGAGCCCAGCGGCTCATCGCATTCACACACACAAACAGAGGAACGCACACACACGCACACACACGCACGCACGTGCACACGCACGCGCACGGGCACACACGCACACATACATGCACACACACTCACACATGCAAAAACACACACACACGCATACACACGCACACACACATGCACACACACTCACACGCATATACACACACAGACACACACCAACAAAGACTCACTCAGCACCTGAGCACGTGTGCATGTGTAGGCATGTGTTGCCATAGTAACATGCATGTTGGTGTCTATAAATGTATTAATACATGTGTGCCTCTGTGTGTGTGTGTGTGTGTGGTGTGTGTGTGTGTGTGTGTGTGTGTGTGGGTTTGTTGGTGTGTGTGTGTTTGTGTGTGGGTGTGTGTTTGGG